>JABMBS010038842.1:0-11198 GCA_018491695.1 Lissonota sp. PSUC_FEM 10030012 | reverse complement strand
AATTCTGAAAAATCTTTTTCATAGAGTAGAAAAAAATAAAAAAGTTTCAGCCAAATCGAAAGGGGTCAGGTTTTAAAGTGGTCGATTTGGCATGGAATGCCCCGTATATAAAGGAAACAGAATACTTTATAAGGCAACAACAATCTGAATACTTGACAAAACAACAATAACCTGATGCTTTAATAATTATGTTTATGACACAAATTCTGAAACATTCACATTCTTCGACCCCTAACACTGGCTCCTTCCCTTAACGACCATCAATCGCTAATAAATTTAAAAAAAACTCTTAGAATAAAATAACCACAAAAAAATGAATATTTTTGTATTGATTCTGAAAGATTTCATCAAAAAACATTGCCCACATCTCTCTTGGCTCTCTCTTTCCGCCAGTGGACTCACCAAGCCGGAAACAGGTGTTCCATATGTTCGCAGGTGCATTGTTTTTGCGGACCATCGTGTGTGCAAAATCCGACAATCGAGCGAGATCCAAAACGTCCATAGGGCTCGAAGGACCGCAGATGCAGTCTCAGTGGACTAGTCACTATAGAGCAGCTTGTTCGAAGAAAAAATACAAAAAATTTTACCACGAAAAATGAAATTGAATTTTCGCAACTTTCCGGGTATTCATCAGAGGCTTGAACGCGATATCGTCGTCGATCTTGGCGATCGAATATCGATCATACTTCCCGCAATTGAGGATGCACGAGGGATTTCGAGCGCGCGTCACTCGGCAGCCCTTCACAAAAGGGTTCCTGGAACACGTTTGGAAACTATCGGTAGGTTTCACGATGGATATGTGCAGCGCCATCTGTATCCATGTCCACGGACATATATATGACGCGCAATGGACAGGGAGCAAGGGGATGATTTCTGTCGGGGATTACGGGGGCTTCGGATAGACACGTAGAAAATGGAGCGTTAGTCTGGGACACACAAACGCAGAGAACAGAAAGAGAGAAATCACGATCTAGCCGGTTGGAGATTGAAAGAGACATTGGTATTACAGTGACAAACAAAATATCGTGCCAGTCGTAACGGGACACTGCGGGGAGAGAGGGATGACGTTGAACGAGAAAGTGGAGGCAGTCCAACCGAGGTAAATGGGATGGGAGGTCGTCCCAAACCAGGAAAACTCAACCGAGCGGTTGAGCAAACAATGACGGCGAAGCGGTATTGTTCTCCAAGTAATTGAATCCAACAGCCCAGTCGAGCTAGCCAACATGAAGCCTATGCCGCTCTCTTCCTCCCTTTCCTCTCAAACAGCCGACGGTTTCATCCCCTCCGTCACAGCGCATCCTTTTCGATTATCCTCTCTCTCTCTCACTCATTCTCTTCTTCCAATTCTCATTCCATTCTTCTACACACGATGCTCGTATATATCCTCCCCCCTCTCCTCGAATCTTCGCTGTCCAAGCCGTGACATTTCCTTCATCGAAGGGTTTTCTCCGCTCTATCTCTCATCCCTCACTATTCTCGCCATCCCTTCGCGATTTTCTCGCTGGGAATGAGCCATTTTCACTGATTCATTGGCATACCTCGAGGATCCCTCGCGCCGGTACGAAATTTCACGAGGAAAAGAAAAGATTACGACCCGGAGGAATATATGAAGAATTTTTCCGCCATGATCACGGAAAAACGGAGCTTCTTTGAATTATTTTCAAGAAAGAATGTCCGTGCCCAGCGTGAAAGCTCCTCTACCACGCTTTATATATATATGTGTGTGTGTCTGTATGAAGAAAGAAAAGAGAGAGGGCGTAATTTCGCAGATGAGATAGTTACCAGACAGGATCCAGGAGTGCGGACCGGGCACGTTTTTCCGCGGGGAGGGTTTACGCTGAGAACGTGCTCTTCTCGCTCGCGCGGACCAAAACTACCCTCGTACGAGACGAACGAAGATGGTAGAGAAGAAAAAAAAACCAGAGGGGGGTAGGAAAGAAACGAGGGAGAAAAGTTTCCTTCGTGGCTCGCCTCTCTCTGGGAATCCACGCTGAAACCAAACTATACCCTCTCTTCGCCGCAAGAGTCCGAGCGTCCTTTGCACAACGCTGGTTTTCAACCGGGAAGGAAAAGGAAATGAGTGGCCCCAAACGTAACTTGGAAACGAAGTGGATCGTCGACGACGACGACTACGTGAAGAGAGACGAAGTTTGGAAACAAAGAGTGGAAGGAAGAGAAAAGAAAGCGACGAAGGAGGAAGAGGAACTTATGCTTGCCGCAAACGTGGATATATAGTTCGAAGGGCTTTATTCTGCACGCCGGTGGAAGCTTTGTCACTAGGCTTTTTCTTCACGTTTTCACGTGAGAGGAGGAGGAAAAACAAACGGACGCTACAACAGAGAAGAAAAAGCATGACTCGGGACAATGACATTGTCCCAATGGTGGTAATGTCGAGCAAACAGGAAATTAGTTTAAATGTTGAACAACCCGAAATGTTGTACAAGCCTCTGTTAATAAAATTGTCATGAATTGAGGTACAAGATAATATGGGAATCAAGATGATTCTTCAATTATATTATTAGCTTCCATATATCGATGTCCAAAAAGGTTTGAAGCAAATTTTGAACATCTCCCTCTCAAAAGGTAGTAAGATGAAACCTTGGCCAGCATATCAGTTTTAAAGAGTATGGCCGAAACACACACTAACTCAATCAATATATCAATGGGCACCGTTAGGGCATTTGTGTGCCAACAGGATTGGTTTTCAGACCTTGGGACTTCGACCGGAGGCTCCTTCATGAGGATACGTGAATGATCACGCGTTTGCCGCGTTTTCGAGCGACACAACGCGATCCGTTTGGCGTAACACACACCGCGAAGGTTCCTTTTGTTCGCGCAAACAGAGACAGAGAAACGTCCTGCGCTCTACGAAATACAAAGGGCAATGCAAAATAGACATCAAGACACGAGAGTTGAATGTGCGTTCGAGATAGACGCGGGGGAATTTTGGTTCGCTCGACTATCGAATTTCACTGTCCGGTCATAATACAAACTCCGTTGGATCGAGGGGTGTTTTTTTTTCTCTTTTTTATTACTGCCTAGATTCCAATGAGGAACTCTTTTCTCTCTGGGTATTACCTGGGACTGACCCTCTGTGAAACCCTTCGATCCTTATGGAGGATCTCCGGGCGAGGAGATTGCGCGAGTGGATATAACCGTCGAAGAATTGGCAGAGAGTGACGCGCCAAGCGAAAGCGGCGCTCAGCGGGAGAATCGAGCTTCGGGGTAGCAACAACGATCAGCTACGAGGACGGGGTCGTCGATCGTTTTACGAGAGTTTTATGCCGAAACTATATCGCCCGTGATAATGCCGCTGCTGTACATCGCTTGGATATGGTGTAGGGATAGGGCCAAAGGGTAGGGCAGTAGGAAATACAGTGAGGGGATGGAGGAGTCCCGATGGAACGTTTCGTCCTTCGGAAAAGCTATACCCTCCGTGTTAGGTTATGTTACGCGCAGCGGCGGTTTATCGTCGTACGTAAATTATCCATGGTGAGCTTTTCATCTTTCACTATATACGGGAGTATTTATATATAGTATATGTACAGAGATATAAATTTGGAGGGTTGTTTCGTATTTCGTCTCAGTACTCACGCGGTAGTTTCCCCGTGGAATGGTCACTCGGGCATGCAAGAGACTATGGAAGAATTTCGTGGTGCTTACCTGAAACAAGAAACAAATAAAAATTCATTAATTTCGAAATAAGTAAAGTGATAAAAAATGTATGCCTCAAATATCGTACAAATTAGATTGAGGATTGTTGTCGTTTTATTTGTTCATTTTTTATATAATTTCCAATTAAATTTTTTTAATTAAATATTACAATTGTATTTTTTTTCTTCATAAACTTATAAATGATTTTTGTAATTTGCAATTCAAATATATTTCAATCAACATGTAATTAATTAATATCTGCAGTCTGCAAACAATTCGAAAAATGTCATTACTCCTGAGGCAACAAAGTTTTTATTAATTTTAGAGTTCGCAAGAGTACTCTCACTCCCTCGGAGGAATCGCTAAGTGTTTATCAGAATTCGCTGGAAGTCGAGAAATTTTCTCCAGAGTCTCTCTCTCTCTTCATCTCGATGCTAATCTCGTATTACGGGGAAAATTCTCATTCCAAGATACGAAAGTGGGTGAGACATTGCGCGGTTATAAAACAATCGCGCGAGGGGCGCACACACTATATACAGGTTAACCATCCGCCAACCCTTAACTTCACGGTTAACATAGACAGAGCTTAAGAGTTTATACGGAGACGAAGTATTACGTACGTATTATAACATAATGCAAGGGTATACAGTATATAGATGTGTACTATATCATGTGAAACCTGGCAAGTTTGCGTTAAAGGTCTTAAAGGTGTCTCGTGCTGCACACGAAATTCTCAAGTTATGATTTAGTATCTTGAGGGCGTTTCACGGAGGATCCGAGGGGGTTTAAACGTGCGATAGAGACGGAGATGAGGAAGAACAGGAAGCAGGAAGAGAGAATCAGCCAGTTGAGGAACATACTTGCAGGGAGAGAAGCCAAGAGATATATCCAAACTGGAAAGAGCGAGAGATCGAGGCTGAAGCCCGTGGAAACGCGAAGGGGAATGGTAAAAGAGATCGAGAAATTGAGGAAAGCGCAGGAAAGCTGAAGATCGAGAGAGAGAGAGAGGAAAGCAAGGGTAGTTGCTTTAGTGGGTTGGGAGTAACTTCCTAACAAGGCGGTTAGTTGTGGCTTAGCGAGACGCTATGAACGCGAAATATTGCTGGAGGCCCGGGATATTCTGTGTTTGGTACCGCATTATATATAACAGTGTATGGTACCTAAGCCAGTGATAGTGAGGGAATAGCGCCAAGGAGAAACAGAGAAGGGGAACAGTGTGTTGTTATCAATATTTCATCGATAAGCGAGTGGTCCCACCTTAGTCTGGCGGAGTTCGTTACTATACGAAGGACCGTATAGTAATTTTGCAGTCTCGCCGGACTCTCCTGAATCAATATGCCAAAAAAAAAAAGCAAAAAAATGTGGTGTTATTCCGTGAGATGATTTTTCGATTTTTGTGTCTAATTTTTCAGTTCAACAGCTAAAATCAATGCACCGAAAGGTAGAAATTTCCGATAACTAGGGTTTTGGTTTCATTTGGCTTGAAATCGCCCAGAGACGCAAAAAGAGAGAATCGCTTCGATCGGAAAACAAGTTCTCCGCTAGGATTCTCCTTTTCTCGTCCGTTCGTCCAATTATTTCTGACGCTTTGCTATGCGCACCCGCGCAATCGCTCCCGACAATTAACGCCACGAGGAGCGAGGAGGATGAGGTCTTCCTCACCGTTAAACCCGCAAGGAGGAGAAGGAGGCATCGATCGTGCCGTCGCGCCTTCTTCGCGAGTTCCTTCTACATTTTCACTCGAGCGAAGTAGTATACCAAAGAGCTTCGCAGCATAAACCAGTACGAGGAACGATCAACCTTCAACCCTCCCTTCTTCAATTCCTCCCGTCTCGTCTGGCGCGAGCGTTTTTCTCCTTTCTTCTTTTTCTCACTCCTATATCTCTCTTTCGAGAGTCCATCAGCATCCTCTTCGCTATCTCCAGCCCCCAATCTCTTTCTCTCTCTCTCTCCAGTCGCAGGATCTTTCAATTCTTTAATGAAATGTACGGTCTGCAGGGAAGAGAGGAAGATAAGAGACACGAAGAGCTCATGAAACTTTGATATCGTAAACCGGTATTCGGGTAAATAATTTTTGTCCCAAAGTTCGAGCTCAAATCGAAACTCGAAGAAAAACCTGGATGAAGAATTAACAATTTAGAAACTGGGAGGATATACAGAGATCCGCGATTGTACGAAACATTTTCAGCTTTGTATCGGTCTTGTTCGGCATATTCGCCACCCCTATATAAATGTCCTCTGTATATACAGTAAGGCAAAAAAGCAGCACCAGCCGCTTCGATCCGGCGTCGAATTCAATTTTTTATTTATTTACAAGAGTACGAGAGGCGAACGGAGCAGAGACACCCTTAACCTTATACCGGCCTCACCATCGACGAGTCATCCTCCGCTCCGCCTTCCCTCCTTTTGCCATCCCTTTCCGCGTCTCGACTTTCCACTATCCTACCTTTAGATCGCGAGAGGCACAAACCCCAGCATGCCGTGGCGCTGGCTTATATTTTATTCATCCCCTATTGAATTCGGGCTCAATCTCACGAGAGTGTCTCTCGCCGGCGAGACTCCTCTTCATACTCCCTTCCTCGCTCGCTCTCCACCAGGATCCTCTTTTACCTATCCCCTCACTCTTTCCCACGTACGTTTGGTCCTTGCTCCTTAGGAGCAGACTCTCCTCTTACTTTTTTCTCCCTTTGGCGTTCGCCAGTATCATCCCTTATCTTCGCTCGCTCAATCTGGACCGCCAACTTCGAATTCACCAATCTTCGGCGTCTTCTTTCAAATCTTAGCCCATCTGGACCCTCGCGATCACCAAAATCTACAAATAACATTGCTAGAAGCGATACCGAGGTTACTCTGATAAAATGAAGGTAGTCCCCGTCAAGCCAATGCAATCTTTCCACAATCAAATTTGTAATTCCAGTTTAATGTGGATGAGAATGCAGTTGTTTTGTTTAAAGACATTGTTTACGTTCACAATCGAAGGAAACGTTTGGATAAAGTCAGAGCTCTGTTTTTTCATAAACAAATTGGTTTGTTTGGAAAAACTGAGCAAAAATATAACTTTAAAGAATTTTGAGGTCTAAAATCATGCTTGAGAAATCACTGGAGCCAAAAACAGGAAATACCAGGGCGTACTTCTTGTTTTTCAATAGACTTCTCCTGTTTTGGACACTGCGATTGAGTCGAGTGTCTCCTCTGAATATATCATGAAATTCGGGGTTACTTCCGCGATATACCCCATACAGGAGCGGGAAAATGTGCTGGAGAATTGTGCCCTCTTGCCAGGAGGTTAACTTCGACTCGGAGAGCAAGGAATAAGAGGCGAGGGTAGCGTTTCTCAATATTTAATAGAGTCTGGGTAGAAGTGCTGCCTCGACACTTCTGAAATTGCACGACGAGTCTCCCTCGAGAAATAGAGATAGAGGAAGAAGGAAGAGGTACCTATAGCAATGAGAATGGGTGGAGAAAAAGCTTGCACAGAGGTCGACCAACGGCGCGGCAGTAGACGTGGATAAGATGAGTCTCGGGTGTCAGAGAAAAGGGTTTGTCCTGACTACTGCAAGAAACTGACTGCTCTGGTAGCTCTGTAACGGAGAACAGTTGGCGTTTTATGATGGATTCAAGGCTGCACCGATTTACCACGTTCAGGGGATGAATTAAATAGAGGTCATACTATGAGGTCAATTCGGGGTGTCATCCAACCAGTGTCATGGACCATGACTCGATTCAACATATTCCAAATTCTTCAACCCCTAAAATACAATAACAAAAGGCTAACGAACTAACCAGAAATTAGGGAAATACCTTGAGACAGGGTTTTTGTTGGGTGACAATGTCTCATTGAAACTCCCAGGCTAATTATAATCCCGTGGTAACGGGGATGCTAGAGAGAAAAAAAAAACAAAGTTGACCAAACACACAGGACCGCGCAACTTTTTCAATTTGTGCAGGGTTGAATCCGGTCGGAGGAAAATCAGGCTCGACGGCGAGGGCCATAATTAGGCTGGTAAAAAAAAGGGAGGCAGAGAGGAGAGAGGAATTAAGCATGTGGAAGACCCCAGGATCAGTCGAACGAGAAGGAGGGACGAAAAAAAGGAGGGAAAAGCGAGAGGACAGAGAGACACGTGAAGGTGAAACCGGATTTCAAGGGGATGAATTCCAAAAGAGATGTGCTTTTAATTACGTTAACGCCGGTGTCCGATTAAATGAACGCAGAAATAGAGAGAGAGAGAGAACTGGAGAAGTGCTGAGAATGTGTGTGTGTGCTGCTCGCACGGGGTTAAATTTAATTATAGGACTCTCTTGGTCCGGAATAAGGGGTCGATCTACATTGAAGTGTGAGTATAAGGCAGGTTTGCTGGGTGTAACTTGGGTTAAAGGCTTCCAGGACTCCTCCTGCGCCTCCTAGAGAACGCTGATGGTTTCCGTTGCCGGGTGGACGCGAATAACGAAATGAGCGAGAGGATGAAAGGGTGGAGGTCCAGAAAGAGAGAGACCTTCACCATAACTTCTTAAGAGGAAGAGAGTGAGAAAGAGTGGAGACACAAGGAAAATCCAAGTATTTATATGACGGCAGTTTGTTTAGGCCGCTTATTAATGGGACAGAAAGGGGATCGTTGTAATTAAAGGAACCGGTGAATTCCACGTTTACTGCTCATACACACGCTCTTGTATCTCACAACTCCACGAATTCCTTCGCTCTTTTTAACGCCGATTAATTAAGAGATGACTCGTGATTTTTACTCTTTTTTGGACACCTCTTGAACCTTTGGTAGAACTTCGTTTGGTTAAAAGCGAAACCTTCTAACTTCATCGAAATCGAAAGGGATTTCAACTCTTGGTCGATTTGACATGGAATGACCCAGTATCAAAATTCCGTTGAAATATATAAATACATTAAAAAAAAAATTGCAAAAATACTATTATTTTCCGACGGCCAAAATTCGAATTCGCGTCTGGTTAACTCAACATTTTCCTTACTCCAACGCAATTTAAATGAATCATAGAAGAAAGTAGATTATTATTCCAAAGCAAAACGTGCATTTACGAGGCAATTCAAATTCAATTGCTCCGAACGCGAGTATGATTCTCGAAGCGACTCATCGTAACCAAACTGATTCCCAGTTAGTTCCACGTCAGCGGGGAACCAAAAGTTTCTCGGTAAGCGTCGAGGAAAAGTGAGAAATGTGTACAGACGCGCGGTTATTACAGCGGTTATGCTCTGTGTACGTTATTTTACACGCCCAACCAAGACGGGAAGGCTAAAGAGAGAGAAAGAGAGAGTGAAGAGAGACGTGCTCGAGTTTGCCGTAGCCCCGAGCATCGTTGCTATATCCGGTGGATTACCAAAGTCATCTCGGCGGCAATCTTCTCTCTTTCTCTCTTCTTACCATGGACCACGAAAAGCTCACGTCTCCCCATACATATATATCTATATACATGTATATAGGAAAACGCGAAGCTTTCTCTCGGAGTTTGCCAGCGTGTCGCTCGCGATCCCGCGCGAATCGCAAAACGACGAGACGAGAAACTATATAAACTGCAACGACAATTTCCCACCTCCTCTTCGTCCTCCATCCCGCAGCCTGATTGTACTACGCTCCGGCTTAAGGTACACTCGTCCGCTGAACCGTGAATCCGTGGGCGAAGCTTTTCGTTGCCGCGGCGCCGAGCGCGCTCCCTCTCCGCTCCCACAGCTTGGGTTTGGGCAAATAATACGACGAAACGAGCCGGGAGTGTCGAGGTATAGATGGCGCCTCCGTATAAAATGGAAGTGGCGAACAAAGGGCGGTGGGGGGACCCTCCAAGGGTAAAGGCAATAAGCATGTTTGGGATTCTCATTGTATTGGTTTGTTACCGACGATAAAATAACTTATACGCCATTTCGCTGGAGCCTTCCCTCGCTCCCGCCTTTCCCCCCCTTAACTCTATGTGCTCGTTACGATCTCATGGTCGTTGCGTAGATGAGACAATTACATAAGTATACGTATATATTGCACATTGTGCGCACGCTTGGATAGCTTGTTGTACATGGGAGAACGAAGGCATGTAATAAAAGTCTAATGTAGTCGATGACGTACTCGCATGAGTCGCCTAGAAACGGGCAATTTCCCGGCAAAATAATCATACAGATCCGATAGACCATTGGAAAAATAAATAGAGAAAATGTTGATTTGTATGAACGATGATTGCATCCGCCAACACTCGTAAACGGCGCTACTGAGTATTGTAACGTCATCGGAGAACATTTAGCGTCGTCCAAGTGTGCATTTTTTTAATAACGTTGATGAGGGGATTTAGTGATACTAATGATCGGATGATTAATGAAAAATTAATCGCACGCTTCGGTTTAATGAGTAGCAGAAACTGAGATGGTGAAAAGGTCAGGATTTTAATCGAAAATTCAGCAATTATTCGGAAATTGGAAGCATTAAAATGCTCTTGATTTAGAACTGCTGGGTTTAGTCAGAAAAGGTTATTAATAAAGATTTATGGATAAATTTCTCTGAATTGCATAAGGTTTTATTCAAATATCGACCTAATTGAATATTTATCACGTCCATATTTCAAATAAAATCGGAAAAAATTATTCCCATCGAATAAATCTCGTTTCTGGATGGAGGAAGATGATTGTAGAGTTGAATGAGGAGAGGAATAAGGAGGAAAAAGAGGATATTGCTCGTTTTACGAGGAATTCGCCACTTCGGCATTCTTCTCTCACAGGAGAAATAGCGAGGAATAGATAGACAGAGGGTCGATTTATTATTTTTGTACTTTGATCGTTGGATTTCCAAGTATATAAGGCCGTATTATAAAGCCTACGAGCGGAAGCTACGGCGATTCACAACTCGTCGAGGAGAGGGCATAGATGAGGAAAAAGGAGAGGAGGAGCCCAGCCTCCGGCGGATGCCACGCGCTCGTACCGTGACGCGAGAACCAACAACCGACTCTATTCCGCGCCGCCACATGCCAGACACATTTTCCCTCGACCAGAGGGAACCCTCTTCACCCTGCCTTTTTGTCCTCCCTACGTCCCTCGCACTCTCCAGAATTATTTAACATTCATGACATCTCTCTTTTACTTCATACGACGACCAAACAAAAAAAACGATAACTGCACTTTAGAAACTTTTATCGCTTCCTCCCAAACTTCTTTTTTTTTTGGCAAGACTTCCTCTGTGAAAACTTTCGCAAATAGGCAACTTTTTTTCATGTTAACGAGTGGAAGAAATTAACGGGGTTGGTATTAATGTAAAAAATAAAGAAAAGGCTGATTCTATTGAGGGTGGGAAATAAAATGCTGATTTCACTGTGAAGAAAAATAATCAGATTGTGGAATTTGAAAAAATGGAGGAATTTTTTAAAATATAGTCAAAAAAATCGTTGGATAAAAAAAAATGTAATAAAAATTTAAATATTGAGAAAAACCGCGATACTACAGAATGGATATGGGGCATTCCACGCCAAATCGACCACTTTTGACCGCGATCCCTTTCGATTTGGCTGAAACTTTTTCATCTTTTTCTACCCTAGGAAATACATTTTTA
>JABMBS010037731.1:0-11244 GCA_018491695.1 Lissonota sp. PSUC_FEM 10030012 | reverse complement strand
TTCCTTTGCTAGAACTTCGTTTGGTTAAAAGCGAAACCTTCTGACCAAATTTCATCGAAATCGAAAGCCATTTTTACAATCAACGAATGTCGAATTCTCTCGTTTACATTTTGATATCGATTTGGGATCCTCTTCAGAATTTTAATATAATTTGTTTACAACTATTCCATGCCAACTAAATTCTGTTTTTTTTTCAGGAAAGTACCACCCGGTATTCTGGAGCTCAGGATTTTTTTTTCACTAGGGTGAAATGCACTGTACGGTACATTTATAGAGGTGGCGGTGGTGGGCAGGTAGAAAAGTCGTTTGAATGATATCGTACGCGAAGCAAGGAAAGAAAAAAAATCTTCTCCATGCGTGTGCCCCAAATGCGTGATCGAAGACCGGAGCATCGTGAATAAAACGACGATGAGGAAGAAGAAGAGAGTCGACGAACAAGGGGGAGCCGGATAGGAGACGTAAAAGAATCTACTGGCGGTGGAAAAAAAATCAGGTTGCAGGTAGAACCGTTAGGCACACGCCTGCACCCCGTAGCATTTATATGCGAGTGAGAGAAGCGAAACGAGAGCCGGTACGTAATTCTTGTTGCGCACAATTCGCGCAATTCTTTATAGGACATTTTTATATATTTTTTTTTTCGCGGGGCTTATTAACAACCCCCTTAGTTCACTGGGGTGGTTCGTGATCCAACATTTTCAATGTTACTAGTATAAACCTTCTCTTTCTCTCTCTTTTTCTCGTATTTGGGTCTCGAAATTCTCTTATAGCCACGAATTTACGAGCCATTGAGCCAGTGCTTTTGAGAGAGTCACGTGTCGTTGAACTTGGCCTATGCCGATTTAATATATATACATACAAATATATAGGACACTTTGTAAGCGCCATAAATTTCAATCACTCCTCTCTATTCTCGCAAAAGATTTTCTCCCTCCGCTCGTTCAAGATTTTCCGTTTGAAATGATATCGCCCCTTCGTTTCTACAACTCTGATCCCTTTCTCCCTCTTTATCTTGCCCTTCGTACATGAATTTATTTGCCCCAAAGTGCGCAGACTTCATTTCCAAAGCGAATATCTTCCTCCTAGAATTATTCTAATTTTAATTCGATAAAAAAATCACATTTCACTGTATAATTTTTCCATCATCTTTTGTGAGCTACTTAGTTTGTTATTTATTATTATTCATTTTCATTCCCATTCGAAAATTATTTGTATTCGACAAACCCGAACAGTCGAGGATTGTCCACAAAATGTTTTTTGCCATTCAATTCAGATCTTTGGGACTTTGAGTGAAAAATATCTCGATGTTTCTAGAGATTTATCTTTGAAAATCGTATTACAATGGATTGGAAAAATTTATTCCGGAAACAAAATATTTTTTTCCCCCGTGAGATAAATATTGGTTGAAACTAGTGAAAAAATATTTTCCTCCTCCTTTTCACTTGTTATTTCGTAAAATCGCCGTTTACAAGTGCTCGGGGAAAGGACGAGGGATTTCTTCAAAAGACATATCCTGGAGGCTTCGTGGGGATTTTTATTGTCCGAAAAGGAACACGAGAAAGAGCGAGAGAGAGAGAACGGATGATCCGGAAACAATTCGCGTTCAGGTATCGTGAGATCGTCGCTGGAACACGCGAATATAAATGCCTGTTGCATCTCGGGCCCCCTGCGGTTTAAATGTCGTTTCTCGGGGAGAGAGTTTAGCCGATAGTTTACGAGAGAAAGAGAGACGCTTAGGGACATTACAGGGTGGATATTATTTCGGGACTTATGGGTTGGGAAGGAGGAGGATGTTGTAGGGCCCATATCCATGAAGAGCCATTTTCTGGGACCTCTTTATACAAGGGGCCCGCTCGAAAATCGTAACATTTTGATTATGTGAACGAAACGCGAACGTCGAGCGCCATAGGGAAATTTTATATGACCGTATGCATACAATTGTACAGAGGAGACACCGAAATTCTTCGGGTGTGACTCTGAGCTTCGGATTTACGAGGTCGTAAGTCGGAGAAGAGTCGCGTGGCGCTCTCTCGAATGCAGGAGCATTCCTTTTATCTCTCTCTCTCAGGTCCCTATTTTGTCGTATAATTTTCGTTCACTCGCACTTTGCCCATTAACATGCACGACATATATTTATAATTTTGCCGCTTCTTTACAACCGGAACTGGTCCTTGGAAATCGCCCACACGCCTACGGTAGAAATGTTGCTTTGGAACGACATGTTAATTCCCAAACGCCCCAACTTCCCTTTTGTCGGCAACTGGATGGAAAATAATCGCCCACCAAAAAATGGTTAAATCCCTACACCGGCGCCTGTGAACTATTTTTGGATTTTTTTCAAAATAAAATGAGAAAAAATTGCCTCTGGAGTAAAAGGTCACAAAAAGGGTGCCCAACCCCTTGGGCGAAAAGACATGAGTAGGGTAGCAAAAAAAGTTGGGTCTCAAATCTTTTAATATGGCAGAATCCTGTAAATCTATAAATACGAGTATTTTAAATAATAACAAGTTCCAGTAACGTAATTGATCTAATTATTTGTTTAAGGGTGTTGATTAATAAAACTCATTGTTCCACTTGAAAAATTATAAAATATTCAAACTTAAAACATAAAAAATGTCAAATTTTCAAAATTCGAGGCACACTTAGGATTTTGCGCTTACAAGAGACCATACATTACTAATCAGGGCGCTGAAATATCGTTTTTTTTTTATACTCTCTAAACACTTACATCTTTTTCAGGCAGTTGGCCTTTGACCATCTTCACGATGGTCCTCCTTCTCATCTCAAGGGTGCCATTAACGCGCATCCCGAGTGTCTCTTCCGACGGAAGTCGTCTAGGAACCGAATGAGACGTTTTTGGTAACACGAGGGAATTTTTTCCTCCCTTGCGCGACACTCGGACATTAAAGCTGGGGGCAGCAAATGGCGGAAGAGCCACAGACGACGGAGCAATTTTGTGGGGGAGAAAAAAACACGGAAAAGCCAAACCAAGTGCCGAGGAGTGGAGTTTGCCTCGAAGGACGACAATTTCACTGGGCAGACGAAACTCGAGAACACGGTAAACTACGACGAAAAACAGATTTTCTATATTTGAAGGGAGAGGTGTATACATAAAGTGTGTACATATTACCCTGCATATATATGTATATGTCTTTATTATGTACGAGTAAACGGCGCCACGACAAAAAGGACTCTGGAAAGGAGAGCAAAAAAAAAAAGGAGATGGGAGGAAATTTTGTAGTGCAGAGAACCTTATGGTGTGTGCGTTTGCGGGAGATTTCCCACCCGGGGGAAAAAACGGGATATCCTTTCGAAAGGCACTCTCCTGAAAGCGAAAAGGACGATTTTTCGTCGTTTTGCATGAGCTCACGAGGTCTTTGACGACAGTTAATTGATGCGACAATATTTGTACCGACTAAAAGTCGCTTTTCCCCAATCGAATTTATTTAGGACCTCCGGGATTCACTCTCTTTTGCCTTGTCTCTGTTTTTCTGGCTTTGTGACGATCCTGAGGTTTATCCTGGAGGCTTGATCGTTTTGAAAAACGCCGCATAGTCCTCCTTCCGTATATTCTTCGTCCTTTTTGTCTCTTCGCTCTCTCTCTCTCTCTTATGTCGTGCAAAGTGTACCTGCGACCGGCTTTTGTTCTCAGTTTGAGTACACAATGTCTGATACCCGTTTTACAGTGGTTGCTCAACAAACCGGGGCTACTCCACTAAAATCGTTGAGAGAACATTTTAACCGCCGTGTCGCATCGTTCTACTCCGGAATTTCCGGTTTCTCGATTCGGCCGTTGTGCCAACAGTCGTGATGGGGTCTCTCTTTGACTGGAGAATCATGATTTTAAAAAAATTAAAAAAAAAAGTACTTGATAAAAAAAATATACGCGATGTTATTACTCGTGAAAAATATCTAGAATTTATTATCGAGGGTTTTGTTTGTCCATGGAAAAATTCAATGGATTTGCAAACATCTTTTCCTTTTCCTTTTCATATTCGAGCGTCATTCTTCGCGTTTGTTTCTCCAAAATACCGCGATTTTCCGGCTCCAAACTTTCAGATGAAAATAAAATAATACCGTTAAACATTTGGGGGAAAAAGGGCCCCACTCGAGCACGTGCGCGCGTTAAATATCTCTCTCTGTCCTCTTCGCTTTTTTTCATGGCGTGAATCTGAATTTCATTCCGAGAAAGGAAAACTTGTTTTTCCCAGGGGCTACCGCATCATCCCTCTCACAGAACGGGGTTGGCAAACCCTCGGTTTTTTGTTGTCCTGTTGAAACTACTCGTCGCGAATGGGTTACGCAACAGCGGACTAACACAAACGTATTCCGTGAATATATTTTCGTAGCTGAACAATTTTGGGATCCAAAAGGATCGGGTAACCGTAAATAAGGCTCTCGTATTTTCCTATTCTTCTCGCGAAAGAATCTGGCAACTCAAATACGCAATGGAAAGAGCCGGAAAAATGAATTTGGGAAATAGAAAAACAAAAAAATTTCGTTGCGTCTTTATTTCAATATTTATTAAAATATAAATAGTGTATTGAGGGGCAAAATGGACCACATACAAACTTTTGACTTTTATTAAAATGTTTACTATCTTTAAAGCGACGGGACATATTTTTTTTTGCAAATATGTACCAAAAAGAAACTCGCTTTTTTTAAAAAAAAATCGGAAACTTTCGTTTCTCAAATTTTTCCGGCTCAATACAAATCGGAGGGTAACTGTTGAATAAATAATCTCGAATATACGCTGAAATTGATCGAAAAATCCAAGGAATAAGGGGAGAGAAGGGTTCCGGCGTTTCTTGGTAGCTGAGCAATCAATCACAATATTCCACCTATAATTAACCCTTTTCATGCCACGATTATCCGGCAATACGCGTATACCGATTATCCACGATAATGTAATGTCATGACGATCATCTCGATCTAGAAGAGCTGACTCTGCGGGGGTATTAAGTATCATCCGTTCGCGGGGCTTTAATAAGCCGCGTGGTCATCTCTTCTTTTTATTCCCCATTCCCTTTATATCCCTTTGTATCCCCGTGAACCTCTGTGCTATAATAAAAATGGTATACAGAGTTGAAAAAGAGTCACGGAGGATGAAAGAAGGGAATGGGTGCCCGTGCGTGCGTTAGAGTTCGATGAATGCATAAATCAATTCGGTCGATCGCGGGCAAGGGTTTCTTTGTAGTTGGGCGAGCGTGATTAGCGCCCGTCTGGGCGTTAAAAGGGCCAGATGTTTTGGTGTTAAACGATCGACAGGGCTAAAAAGAGCTGTTGAGAAATAAGAGATGAGTACAAAGTCGGACGATGATTATCGATAAAAAGCTTTGAACTTTTTCCTTCGATGTATCGAGTGTGAAGAAAGAACGGGGCAAGAAAAGAGGGTAAAAACGGGACGAGTTATAGAGATGACCGCAGTCGCGTGGCACACCCAAAACATAATCCATTCTCATTGTAACTCATTCCCCCCTTCTTTACATAAAGAAGAGCCTTTGAGGCGGTATTCTGGTCTAGAATGCTCAATCGAAGGTTCGAAAAGCTAAAAATTCTTCTGTAATTTCTACCACCTCTCTTTTTTCCCTTTACATCGCTGATTTCGTCAGTTTAGGAAGGATGCGTACGAGCCAAAGTATTACTGTAACTAGACGAGATAATATGGATATATACATAAACGTAAGCGAAGGTCCGTCGTTAAAGAGAGCACCGAAAAACGAACAATCGCGTCCAGCTGTCCGCTTGCGGGGGCGCATCTGCCTCACCCGCCACTATTTTTTCCAACGCATTATTACGTTCTCTCCCTTTCCCTCTGGCATAGCTTAATGTAAGTGAAAAGCTTCCTATTGATTCTACGATATAAACTACGGGTCTGTTATATCGCCGATCTAGATCTCTTCCCTTAAAGCCATCATCTAATGGCCCAGAACCTTCGGGAAAGGGAGTGATCCATGAAACGATATCAATATTGTGAGATGATTATTCAGATGATCGATAAATTGGCTGGGTAAAATGAGAAAGTCGGAAAGTAACGAAAAACAAGAAAACTCACCTGACGTTTAAACTAAAAAAAAATGTATCTGCCAATAAGTCCAGTGTGTATAAGTTTTGGACTAGGATGCTTCCAAAGTATGTTGAAAGAAAATACGACACATAATAATATATTTTAAAAAAAAATATTACCTATGCGATATTGGCAATAAATAAAAAAATCATATTTCTACCGCGACAGATTAGTTTCGTATTTCGATTAAGATCTCTGGCTTATCGGTCAAAAATCACCCCCAAATCCAAAATTCGCCAAAGATCCGAATCCCTTAAAGTTCACGAGTTCTTTTGGCTCGAAGGGAAGAATTAGGGATGGCTCGTGCGTGGTCCTCGATGCAGCTGCATTTTTCTTCTTTCCTTTACGATATTACGTCCACCAAATCCCATTAAATCCTCGACAGAATTCGTATGTCCAAAAAGCACATGGCTATTTGGAAGCGCGAAACGCGAGATTGGACGCGCGGTTGCACAGATGTCACCGTCCACGGTGCACATACAAACGACGAGTGTTCAGCGCATGCGCTGTAGATCGCGCTTGCGCGAGAGTCCGCCTTAAATCTGATCGGCGCGAGTCGCGCAAAAATCGATTTCACGGCTCCTCGAGTTTCCACTTTGGCTGGACAATTTTTTTTCCTTTTTTTCCCCCCCTCTCTCGCTCGAACGATCAATCGCACGTGCGCCTTCAGCTAGTAGATTTTTTTTGCTCACGCAACTTATCGCGAGTCGTCGAGCATCAATGATCTCAGAAAGAGAGTTCGCTGGACCCGACGATTCTTATAAGCTTGACCATCGAAGATTCCGCAAGTTTTCTTTGCTTTATTTCTCTTCCTTTCTCCTGGTCCAAGTGGTTTCTGCGATCGCAAGTGTCGCGCGAAAGACCATCAAGATCGTTGCTTCATGGAGTTTCGTGTGTACACATTATTGTGTACGCGCAAAGACGAAAATGTCCCTGCATCCTTGTGGTCGGTTTATAATGCCACAATAAAGGAAGCAGCGGGTACCATATTCCGACCATTACTGGATCAATCCCCGAACGATCTGTTACAGATTTTTCACGAAACTCCGTGCATTGTTCGTCATCGCGATCAATGGAGGGTTTTTCGTGCGATACAAAGGATGAAACGTCATTGTGACGGAGAATCGTTTAACCTCGTCATTGACGCAACTCTTCTCTCTCCATGACCGAAGGAAAACCTCGAAAATTTCGCAGGTACTTCTCCCTCGAGTGTATTCCTCTTCTGTATCATTTACCATCGACTGTCCGGCGGTTTATTGTATCCTTCAGGATTCTGCGACTCTGGTGAAATAAGTATAATGCGTCCATTCCAGGATTTCACGACAATTGATCGTGTTCCGATTTTCCTGCACGAAATTGTCGTATTTTCGTTGCGAAAAGATCGAATCCTCTTTCGGCATACGTTTTACAGAAGAATCCTCGAGGAAAGAGAAATATCGAGCGAGTCAAGAGGACGCAACCCTTTGTATTATATATATATAGACACTCGAGAAATTCTCCACTCTCCTCAGAACGAATAAAAGCATCCCTTCTCACGAGAGTCCCTGAGAGAATGACTGGCCGATATTTCGAGTTGGCTTTGCGGTCTTCCGAAAGAGAACTTCAAATAAAAAGCCCTGATGGACCGTTTTCTATATTTTTCGTGGCGCAGTTTCTTCACGAATTTTTTTTATCGTCGTGCTGAATTTTCGTTTACTTATAGCGGCAAAAAATAATGACAAAAGGGCGAAATTGTTGCATCATGAATTTTTCCCTAAAAGTAAACTTTTGTATACTTAATACGTTTTCTAAAATTCTGAAATCGATTGGGAAACGCGAAGGTTGGAAAAACTTCAATGATCAAGCTGAAAAAAGTTCAAGTCGTCAAATTGATCTCAAAATGATTGGAAATCCTTCTCTATACTTGAAACTCAAAATATTATCCCTTCATACTTTTCCGAAATTTCGAGTCTAATTTGTCATTACCGCTAAAAGTAAACGCTTGTGCGGAGATCCTGAAAAAAATCCTTCTCTTTGCTATAATTCATTCGAGTATGATTCTCCGCTACTGGGCACCCCGCGAGTCTCTCTTTTCGCGATTAATCTGTCTTTTTATCGGGGCGTTAATCTACATAGCAGCATCTTTAATCACGTCCCATCTCGTTGAGCATAGTTTGTAGTTTACTCGGGAAGTCTCTGACGTACGAATACGAAAATAAAATAAAATTGAAATAAACGCGAGAGAGAGAGAGAGAGAGAAAACGCGTGATGTATAACTTACCCCGTGTATTGTCCCGTTTTCGAGGTGGCAATTTGTATGCCTTTGTGCGCTGACTGAGAGGACACGTAGACGAGACCCGCTATCTGATGAGTGAGAAGATTTTACAACGAATCGCCCGTATCTGTAGATTCGTATGTATTTTATATATATAAACTCACCAAGAAAAAGAATCCAGCTGCTTGTAACAACGCAACAGCGGGAGTCTCTTTCTCCTCTCATTCCTCTCTCGCATTTTCCTCGCTCCTCCGATAGTTTTTTGTCGACGATAAAACATGCAAAGATTCGAGCACCCCCGCGAGGAATCGCTGCCCTTTTTGTTGCGGTCTTGGGGAACAAGGAATGCAATATGAAATCTCTATCTTCGATGTTGCCCATTTTTTTCTGTGATCAAAATAAAAATCGACGTGGAGAAAAGGATCTACTGAAAGTTACCAAAAAATTGCACGTTACAGAAATTGGCCAAAAATAAAAAATAAGGATTTGTGACAATTCTTTAACTCTCTTCTTTGTTATGAGCACAAATTAAAAATTCTTCATTTTCATTCAAAGCAAAGAAAACTACTCCCCAAGATATGTCAGAAGTAATCTCTATTTTTCATCGTTCTATTGGCAATATGATGCCTCCCTCCCACAAACTAGACGAGAGGAAGATTTATAAGCAAAATCTCGACCCTTTTCCGCGCTCGGTTCCTCTCCTTTGCTATTTTACGTCTTCCATCCCCCGTTTCCCTATTTCACGTCTCTCTTTCGACCTAACAATTGAAAAAAAAGCGAGGTAAACGTTTGCACGGGACGAGCACATACACATAGGCAGGTACTCGAATGGCAAATAAGCGAAAGTCTCCAGTAGGAGAATATACAGCGATACACCGGCAGAGTGAATGCGGCCTTGTCAGGCCCGAGAGAGCACACATCAGAAACGTTCGGGTATTTCCGAGCCATTGAAATTCACCTCTCAACCCTTTTCACATGATCAACGTCCTCGTCCTTGTCGTCGACTATGCGTACGCACACATACCTCTTTATACAAGAAACACACACGTGTATACGAAGTAGATTTCTGATTTTTCATCCCCCTCTTTGCTGGGTCCATTGTAAATCCCGTGTCGGGAGTTGCAATGAAAAATTCACGCCTCGACGAATCGTCTCGTTGAACAATGAGGAGAGAGAGAAGATTTTTGGCCCGGGTGCTCTGAGAGGCGCATTGAGAAATTCCAAACGGAGGGGTGAATGAGGATTTATTCGAAAAGGAAGCCAAAAAGGGTTGACGAGGTCTGATCTTGACGAAAAGCGCACCCACTTTTTTCTCTCCCCTCTCGCGCATGAATCGCTCGATCGCGACGATCTTTTATAGACGATTTATCGATATTTTTCGTGAAATACTCGTGCGACAAGCCAGGTAGGAAATTCGAGTCGAAAATCGTGAGCCTGCGGTCGGAGAAACGCGAAATGGGCCTTTCAGAGCCCCAAATTTCTTGCTGGTATCTCCAAATAGCTTTTTTTTCTCTCGATCTTTACCGTGGGCCTTTTCTAGAATCTTGGAACGATCATCAGGAGGGATGATCGCGTTCTTTCCGATAGTTATCGACTAATCGCACGTACCTTGACGCGAGAGACCGCAAACGCCAAGGAAAAATGGGCCTATGTCGTATTTTACAGGGGCTGGCGGTTCAGGGCAAAGCGATTGGGAGGAGTGAATGGTAATTAAAAAATTACCAACTGCAACGAGTTACAATGCTCTTTGGTACCTCCGTACCCTCGAATTTACCGGCATCACTGTCTTATCAAAAATCAAGAAAAGAGGGTCGATTTACGCCCATTCTGGTACCAGAAGAACCTTCGCATTTCGTTGTAAATCCTATTGGAAAGGAATCATCGGCTGGTACACGAAGCACTTAACGAACTCATTGAGCGTTTGGTGGAAATCGAGAAAAAAATTCATCCATCTTTTTGCCCTTTGGAGGAAGGTGGAGACGGAGGAGGAAATATTTGATCTTGAGAGCAGTTTTTCTTTTTTTCGAGGCGCCACGATGATGCGCCGCTTTGACGATATTTTCCCACGAGATTTTTAATCGATCATCGATCATGATCCAAACGTTTTTTCCAAACGTTTCTCCCGATTTTCCAATCCAAAAGTATCTCAGAATTTTTTTGGGCTCTTTCTGCGCTCCCATTTATAAATATTTTGAATATTGTTCGGGAACGATACTAAACAATACTTTTGTAAACAATATTAAGGAACAATAATTTCCAATTATATCAAAAAAAAATCAATCAAAAAATCTTTATTTTCAATAATTTTCTAACCATCTGATTAATCAATATATTAATTTTCCAAAATTTCATTTCATTTTGTTTAATTTAATTTGAAATTTTACTGGACCAGCAGATTAGGTCAATCTAATCAATTTTTCTTTTTCCAGTATTCATTCGCAAAGGCGCTACCTCATTAAAACGAGATCAACGTTGGCGATCTTCTTCTCCGTGAGAAACCACCGGAATTTGCGGTCGGATTTAAGAAGAAGCAAGAAAGCAAAAAATCTACACGTGTACAAGCACACGTTTATAGATGTCTAAACGAACAATCGAAACAAATCAGGTTAGAAAACACGAGGACTTCTCTCGCAAATTAGCATCGTCATAAAAACAGTTAACCCCCATAGCTGACACTCTCTCTTTCTCTCTCTCTCTAGGAAACGCATGTATATATGTATATTAACATGTATATTTTACAGGTGGAATTGGGAGAAAAAAAAGGAAGAAGATGTTTCGCCAACGCAAAGAAGATCGAGAGTCTCGGGCAGTTCGTATTTATGTAAGCGATTTTTTATTCATGCATCTTCTTTCTTTTATCGTTTGGCCGTTCATTCCTTCCCTTCTCTCACTCTCTCTTTCTCTCTTCCTGTATATATTTATATAC
>JABMBS010036622.1:0-11266 GCA_018491695.1 Lissonota sp. PSUC_FEM 10030012 | reverse complement strand
TATATTGATAATGGATGAAAATCCCGGTGAGGCTGTTAGTTTCGCAGTGATTGCAATATCCAGCATAGTTAATTTGTTCATCCCAAGCTTCTACAGTCAGAAACTGACCAATCATAGTCAACAAATAGGTGAATACTTGTACGTGAACAAAGTATTAATATGACAATTATTCATAAAAAAAATTGATGACTAAAAAAAGAAAAGGAAAAAATAAATCTTGTAGAGTGGTTCACAGATATCAAGCTGACTGGTACAAAACATCGTTGGCTACTCAAAAACTTGTCGATATTGTAATAATGAGGGCTCGCGTACCTTGTCAGTTGACGGCAGGTCCATTCATGGTGATGTCATTGGAGAACTTTACTGCCGTAAGAGTCATGTCAACTTCTTGATATCAATGCGATACGTTTAATAAATTTATTCAAATAAAGATGAAAAAAAAATATGTTTTTTTTTCTTAATTTCTTCAAGATTGTCAAAACTTCTTTCACTTACTTCAACGTTATGCGATCAACGCTGTGATTGTTCGAATCAATAATTCTTCGCTCTGCAGCAGTCATTGACTTTTGGCTTGTCACTGATATCAGGTCAAATGAATTGTAGCAGTAGTATAAAATAAACAATTGGCGTTGAAAATATTTCGAGCAATGATTCAACATTGAAATTCAATTTCCAACAACCTACAATTAAATTCGAATTAACATTTTACAGAAATTGATGTCAATATTCTAATGAATTCAGACAAATTTGGCAATTTTTTCGGTTTTTCAATTAATTTGTTTAATTCTAAAAATAATAAGTACATCGTGGAGCTTGTCAAATTTACGAACTTCTCGTATCATACTTATTTTTATTGAAGATTTTGTAGTAACCAATAAAAAATACAGGGCTAAATACGTTGTCAACTCGAAAACTTTCTATCTTGGACAAGAAAAGCTGAATGACGAAGTGGCCGAACTGTGTAAGTAGTCAGAAGTACAAAAATTATCTCCGTGCGACGACTGCTAAGTACAAGAGTCTGCAAAACTCTTTATCAACTCAAATGCTTGGTCAAGATTTGGACGATGATGAATAAGACTCTGATGCAAGTAATTTAAAAAAGAAAACTATTACCTTTTTCGAAAATATAAACAGAATTGTGGCATGGTCGAGTTTTTATCATTGTTAGGTACCGCTATTATGCAACCCAATTTTTTTTAAATTTTTTAAATAAAATTTATTTTAAGTATCTGCTCGTATCTGCCGATTATCATATTTTTTCATGTGTATTATAAATTTATTTTATTTTGTGTTCTGTCAATTTACATGTTGACTCGCGGTCTCGAATATATTCGATTGCGATACCATCATATATATACCATAATTTTTTATCATTATCATCCTGATTGTTTACATGTTATTCAATAATAGCCGAAGAAGGTTGTAAATATTATTCGTTTTTGTGTTTGCCGCTCTAATATTTTCGAAAAGTTTGAATTGATATAAAATATAAATAACATCTAAACTTAATGTTAGTAAACTCATGTCAATATGCAGAGGAAATAATAAACTTGATGGTTCCTAGTTTAAGTAAATACGAGCACTGTGAAAATAAGTCATTGTCACGATACCGTAATATTGATTTTGCAATGGTAAACTTGAAGAATACGACTGTACAGCGGTGTCCATGGAACAAAAGAGGACTGCGACTACTACGGTTGGGGAAAGCGAGAACACTGGAGTATTATTGATTAATTTGATACAATATAAAGTTAGAAAGTATTAGTTTCGGGGTGTACGGAGAAAATGCTTGATGCGTGACTAGAAGATAGCAGTAATTTTCTACCTGCAAGCGGAGTTCTGACGAGCAATTTGAACGTCTATCTACCTGTCAGCACCACTCGCAAGTTTTTTTTTGTAATTGCAACCCTTCACTTCAGAACTCGAACCCTTCATGGCTACAACGGCAAGACCATCACGGTAACATGAAAATATCATTCAGCATTGACGGACATTTTTACGATAATGACGGATATTTTTCAGCAACGTTACTATAGAAATAATAAGCTTTTCCTCAGCTTGCTGGGCCAGTGGCCCTCTCAGAGTCGAAGAAAAAGTTTATCTCTTCTGTCATTTTATATATTTCTCATGACGTTCACTGTAATACCTGAGGTAGAGGGTTCTAAAGCGTATGTTAGTGTAACGGTGTCTATTGTTTAGGGTTGGGTAACTTTCTCATGTGAAATAATATAAAATATGCGGCGTTAATTTGTTATGTGTTCAGATAATCGCCGCATTCGAATTTCGGGACGATCCAGATGTTATCGTTGCGAGTATACCTGCATTTCTATTTATTATCATAGGTGGCACTAAATTCGCAACCACTGCTGTCAATTCGAAAAAGGTATGTCATATACACTCAGTCAAAAAATTAAAGGAACAGAAAAATTTGCGAGATTTTTCAGCGATTTTCCAAAAGCTGTTACTTTGTTAATTTTGGTCGAAAATTTTGTTTAAAAAAAGTATTGTAAAGCTTGAATCTTATAGTTTCGGAATCTCGAATCAAACAAATTTGTTGGACAACACCCTTGACGCAGGCGAAAGAAATATCACGACAAAAATTTTGTCGAAATTTTTGCTTTTTTTCAAAACGGTCGTTGAGCTCTAAAAAATTTTGTTGAACTTAACCAATCTATGGATCATTTAGCTGGATTTTTTGGCTTCAATTTGCTTTTTTGGTTTTTTTTTTCTGAGACCATTTTTCGCTGAGATATCGGTGATTTAACAAAATTAGCCCTTTTTGCATCCTCATAAAGGAGGCTTTGTTTTTTTATATTTTCGATATCTCTGGAACTAATGATGGTACAGCGAGTAAACGGTGGATTTCAGAAACTTAAATTTATCTTCTATAAGTGCCTGTTACTGTCATAAACAAACAAAGAATTTTTATGCTTGATTTTGACTTGAAAAAGTTTAAAAAAATAGCTTTTTTTCTTGTTTCAGAAAATCTACCACAACTTTGCAGATATTGCGAAAACTACCAATGTTTTCAGATTTTTTTTTAGCTCAATACATACCTAAAAACCACGACAATTTTTAAAATAATCGGTCGAGCCGTTTTTTTGTGACCAAATTGTCAAACTTTTGGAAAAATTGAAGAAGCACGTTTATTAATCCTTAAAGACCAAATGATGGTGTTAAAAATGAAAAAAAAAGTTTTTTTTTCTCTCAAATTTGCATTTAATGAGCGTGAAAGCTAAAAAAAATCCAAATTTTTTCACAAATTTGCATTCAATATTCAATAAATATAAAAAAAAATGCTTTAATGCTCAATTTTGACTTAAAAAATAAAAAAGGCTTTTTTTTATTTTGGAAAATCTACTGCAACTTCGTAAATATCGCGAAAGGTGCCAATGAGTAATTGCAAATTTGTCCATCTCTGGATGTTTAGGAAAAATATGTAGATATGTAGATATGTAGGAAAAAATCGTCTCTCAAAAGAGCTCACAAACATTTGTTTATTTACAAACAGAATCAAAATTTGCGTTCTGGAACTGGAAATAATCTATCTAAATCGCCACTAAGGCCTTTTATATCTCAGCAGTTGAAAAATCCTCCAAACTGTTCCTTTCCTTCCTTCCATTTACGCCTTCTCCCTCTTCCTCATCGATAAACACCGTCGAGATTTTTTGTTTCCCCGACTAATTCGAATGTTCTCCGCGAGCGTGCCGAATTCTTCGTGACTTACTTTTCGATGCAGCGGACAGAAGCTATCGAAATAAGCGATCTTTTCAACCGATAATTCATGCACAATCTCGCCAAGCTCATCGGAGTCTACGGAGCAGCCAAGTTCTCCTCTCGTATCAACTTTGCTCCGATGCTTTGAATCGTTGAACGCGAGTGAAAGTGAATCTAGCGTATATAAAGTATGCTGCAACCGACTCTCGAACTAATTCCAAATACAAACGAATCGGTAACAAAAACTCCGTTTCATTTTGCCACTTTTTCAAATTAAATTTCCACAACTGTGCTCAAAATTAATCACCATGCCATCAAAAAACAAAGTTGCATTATCGAATTATCGAATCGAATCGAATTATCGAAAAAACCTTTCACCGTTTCCAGAATCCTCATCTACAACAAAAAACAACACAAAAAATATCCATTTTCATCACGTTACTTTATTACCAAATTTTCCATTCTTTATTGCACAATCCATGAGTTTAAAAAAAGAAATGAAAATACGACATGGTTAAATTAATCGTTGACGAAATAACAACGACGTACAAATTAATAATTGAGCATCATTGTTAGCCCAACGAGAATCATAATGTTAAGAAATGAAAATTTAAAAAAAGTAACTCGAGTAATTTCTACCCAGCACCATTAAAGCAAACGTATCGATATCGATCGACGAGAGACGAAAAAAAACAACGTTTCACCCTCGATGCGAAAAGGCTTCGTTATGGATTGAAAGATCGCTCGAATAAATAGATTAAAATTACTATTAATTAACCGAATGAACTCCCGGTGCGCGACTGTTGATTATAATGGAGGTATGAAGGTGCCTTCAATGATGATAATTTTGTTGGGGCCAAGTTATACCCGGTCCCATTGCCACATTGTCGTAAACATATTTTATTTTCGGTTCCGTCATTGACCCGAACAAGGTCTGACGAATCATACTAAACATGGCGGAACCAAGCGCCATGTTGCTCATCATGCCGGCTACAGATGCGGCGGCACGCGCATGCGCAAGCGCCATCTGTATGAAGAACGACACGACGAAGGTCACGCCCGGTATTAAGATCTGCGACATTTTGACCTTCATTTTGCGTCCAACTTCGGCAAGACCACTAGTCATTTTTCGACTGAGAAATTCTTCATCCATCCGCGGTAACACCAGCACGAGACCCGAACGTATGTTCTTCTTTGTCTTCAGCTTCTCATCCACTTTGTTCCTCATTATGTCTTCATTCTCCTGCTGTTCCGAATTCCCATCATGAGACGATGATCTTGCCTCCTCTTTGCCAAGAAGCTTCAGCCTCTCTGCCATTTTCTCGGTCAACCTCGTGCCGAATAACAATTCAAACGCTTCATAAGCGTCTTCGGCACTGAGATAATTGTTGGTACCGCTCTCGTCGTCATCGATCGTCCCGTTAGTTCGTATCTTGTCGAGGAACATCGCGATTATCCTATCATCGTTGGTCGATCTCTTCGTATCGTGATAATCATCGATTGCCACGCGATTATCCTCGAGTGTCCCCTCGTCCAGTTTCCTCCCTCGTCGACCCTTTTCCCTCTTGACCTTGTCCTTTTTTCTCTCGTTATCCGGTTTCGGATCTCTCTGATCCAACATGTCCTCCATAATGTCGCTGATTATCGTTAGTATGCTCGGCAAATTTTTGCTATCCTTAAATTTGCCGGCACGTCCTTTGCGAGGTGGTCCACCGAAGCTCAAACCTATTTCCCCATCGCCGTAGCCCCGTACCTTAATGAAGCCGTAATCTTTATCGAATTTTTCCTCCACCAAACCGCGATACCAATCAACGAGAATCGCCTCGACGTTGTCCCTCTTCTCGAGTAACTCTCGCTCAAATTCGTCCTTACTGACTCCAAAGATATCCTTGAAGTTAAACGACTCCTCGGTTCTGCCGGATGTCTTGAGCCATCCAAATATCGGAAGATTCAGGAAAGAAGGAATTTCTTCGGCTCTTATGGGCCACACGAATAATCCTATCATGCATCTTCCGATGTTACCGCTGATCAAACATCGCATCATCCTCCACAAAACACTAGATCGTGCCTTCTCCGAAATGATGTCCTTGGCTACCTTCAATATTGTATAATGATCGGCGTTGACCGATTCCTTGATCGTCGGGTTTAGTCCATTGGTTTTACTACGATTTTTCGTTATGTTAGCCAGAATCTTGAGAAATTCTGACTCTGTTCCATTCGGCGGAAGTGGATTGACCTCATTGGATGCGCGATCTTCATAATTATAGGGTTGTTCGGCATCGAGCGATCTTCGTTCTCTTCGTCTCTCCCTCGAGATCGATGTTGATTCGGGGATGTCTATTCTCGATCCCGAGCCATCCGATAGATCGATCGATCGGCTCCAATCTCCTGCTGATACCAGGGACGAGCCTGATCGGTCATTTGATGAGGCTGATACTGATGAATCTGGCGGAAAAAACGAAAACAGAGTATTTAATGTCGAGAGGATCTTTTTATTCATATGCAGAATGCTGTTTTTTTTTCAAGCTTAAAATCGTTCACCTACTGACGGAGTTAGTCCTTGGATTCCTCGAACGTAATAGCCGCTATTCGGCTGTCCTGGTGCCATGAGCGAGCCTTGACCGAGATAAACCGCCTCCGGATGGGTGACTCTGTTTTGTGGAGTCACAAACGGATAGTGAAAACCTTGATCCCCACCGCCGAAACCTGGGAAATTCGGCACCTGATAATTGGGAAACTGCGGTGTTTGGGGGAATTCTTGCAAAGCCTGGGGGAAGAAACTGCCGAAATTCGAGAAATCCGGAAATTGCGGTGCGTTTGGCACCCATTGCCGTAACGTTGGCCATAGAACAGTACGAATGCAATCAGTGAATACATTGCCACGAGCGCATTCGAGCATGTTACCGACGAAAATCGGCCTGATAGAATTCGGCAAGAGATCCTCGCACATTCTGATAATATTGGCCTGCCGATCGGTGATGAAAGAACCGATTACAGGATCACTCGTGTGCAGATACGTCTGCGCGGATTGCGCCGAATTTTTTGCAATTCGCTTGAGATTAAACTCCAGTCGCGATTCTATCTCGTCCTCGGACTTTACGGCGATGAAATTTTCCGGTGGCTGAGCGAAAGTCGGTTTTGCAGGGACTTCCAATCCCTCGGGTTCCAATTGAGGCGGTAAAAGTGTCGGTGGTTGCGCCGGTTCCGTCTCAAGCGCCAATCCCGGCAGTGCCAGGACGTTTGGAAAATTCGGCAAACGCGGGAAGAATTGTGCGATCGTTGGCCAAGCAATGTCCCTCGTGCAATCTAAAAATGCATTGTCCTTCATACACTCGGTCATTCGACGATTGAATACCTGTCTTATGGCCTCGGGTAACAGAATTTCGGCAGCCGTAACGACGTTCCTCTGTTGTTCAGTGAACGCCGCCAAAAATTCGGGTGTCCTCACGATAGCGTCCTCCTGTTGGGGAGGTAAGTTCGGCGTTGACGCTTGTAAATTCTTCAGTATTCCCAGTATCAATTCCTCCGGATGTTCGGTGAATATCGGCACGAATCTCGTATCGGTAATGGTGACCATGGCGTCACCGTGTTGTCCCGTCGTAACGTCGGTCTGCGATATCGGGGACGAAGCCACACCCGGAACAATCAATTTATTCGGCCCCGAATTAACCGCGCTGCCATCCTTCGTCACGTCGTTCTCGATGTTGAAGTTCGGAAAATTCGGCAATCTCGGATAATATTGCGACAGTGTCGGCCATACAATATCACGAGAGCATACGATGAAGTTTGAACTCTTCGCGCAATCCGATACTCCCTCAATGAAGTTTGATCTTACGGCAGCTGGTAATAAAGTTTCGGCTGCGCGTATCACACTCTTTTGCTCGGAATTGAGATACTCGTTGAGAAACTCAAGATAAGGTGATTCCGGCAATTCGACAGCCGAATTGTCCTTCGAAGATGATCGTATCGTCGTTAGTATCTTGAGAAGAACCGTTTCCGGATGATCCGAATAAATCGGCGTGAATCTCGTTTCGGTAATGGAAATCAGAGGTGTTCGGGCATCAGCCGATTTTTCTTGAATCTCCGAACTGATCCGCTCACCAGCAGGGACGTTGTTTTCCGGAGCCGTTGATGGAATCTCAGAATCTTCTTCAGATTCGGCGACGATCTGGCCAACCGGTGACCTTCCGGCGATCTGCATCGGAGGTTGATAAATCCCGGGTTTTATTATCGGATCACGATCCGACAACCCAGCGAGCTTCGAATCCATGGGTCCATCCATTGATTCCAGAATTTTCATTTCCTCTTCTTGCGGAAATGGCGGCAAGTCTTTGACGTACAATTGCAGAGTCGGCCAAATGACGTTTCTCGTGCAGCTCAAAAAAATACTGCCACCCTGAAGACATCCAACGAAACGAGCTTCAAGATCTCCGCGCAGATAAGGCGGTACGATACTCTTCGATAATCCAAAGATTCTCAATTGATTGTAACTCAGAGTACTCAGAATAGCCAGATTTCCCGGTACCACGGGAACAACTTGCGGCGCATTTTTCGGTAGTAATGTCCATCGGATGTTCGAGAGAATCTGGATAACACGATTTTCTATTGGATCCATTGCCTCCGACTGCCGATGATCTTCCTTCGATATGTCCGAAGTTTCGCTCGGTTCGTAAGGAGGTTGATCAGGAATTGGTTCCGGCTCCACCGTGGGTTTCGGTTCTTCTGGTTGAGGTTCTTGTCCACCGGGTATGGTCGGGAAACCCGGAAAATAGCTAGCGAAGTCGGGAATGTATTGCGAAAAGTCCGGGAACTCCGGCACAGCGAAGGTCGGTATCCAACTCGAAAAATCGGGAAATTCCGGGAGACCCGGATAGAGCTGTCGCACAGTTGGCCAAGTCGAGTACTTGGTGCAAGTAAGATAATCATATTCCCTTATGCACTTCATTGTCTTCGCCATGAATTCAGGTCGCATCGGGACAGGAATCAATTGCTCGGCCGTGTAAAAAATGCCCATTTGATCGGAAGTTACGGGAGCCAAAGGTGTCGCCGGTAATCTCGTCGAGTAATAAGGCGAAGGTGCATTCGGTATCCTCGCTGTTTGTCTCAATGTATTTTCCAATATCTGCACAATGATGGCCTCGGGTCGTGGACTTCGGGTTCTCGTTGCATCGGCCTCGATGACTTCCGGCAATTGACCGATACCTTCGGTATTCGGATAAGGAATTATCGGATAGCCCGGATAGAAACTCACGCTCGGATACCAACTCTGATAATCCGGGAATTCGGGTAGCGCTGGAAAATGTTGCTTCACCATTGGCCAAGCGAAATATTTAACGCACGAGAAATACTCGAATCGCCTTATGCACGAGTTCATCCTGTTGGAATACTCCTGCCTCGCTGATTCCGGCAAAAACGCCTCGCCCATACGAAGTATCTCCAATTGGCCAATCGTCAACAGTTTCCCAAGTGTCTCGTTCTTCGGATCAACGAAAGACGGGATCATCTCGTCACTCATTGGCTTTGCACTCAGAGCGTCCTTCAGAATATTCGAGACGACGAATTCGGGTGTGATGAGTCTTCGTTGATGCGGACTCGACCCCACTGATGAACGCAGTTTCGGACTCTTCGGTGCCTCTTGTCGATTACCGGGCAACCAATCCGCAATGTTTACCTCAATCGGCAAAGTCGGCAAATTTTGACTCAGTACCGTTGGCATATTGTCAACGACAATCGGCCATACGAATATCCTCATGCAATTGAGTACGGACAAACCTCTTATGCATTCCCTCATATTTTCGGCAAACGTTTGCCTCCCTTCGCGAACAACCAGTGTCTCGGTACACTTGAGAATCTGCAATTGACTGTCGCTCAGTGTGTCCATTTTCCCAAAATACGAATCCCCGTCAATGGCGTCGGTCTTTGCCAATGAAATCGTCATCAGCGCATTCAGCAGTTCGGTTTCCGTGAATTTCGGCATTTCCGGCAATATCACGTACGATTCGTTGCGCAATATTTCCAAAAATGTTTTGTTTTTTATCGATGCCTGAAGCGACAACGCCTGAATCTTCAGATCTTCAAGACTAGCGTTTGTCTTCAGGAAGTTCGGCAATTCGGGGGAATCCAACGATTCCTCTCTCGTCTCCTGTAATTTAATCGGTTCATTATCGATACTCACAGTTTCCAAGACCTCGTCATTGGCAGCCTTTTCTTCTGGTAACAGAGATTTTTGAACGTTCGAAGAATCCTGTTCGGACTTTATCGCACCAAGACCATCCTCGTGAATGATGATTTTTTTACTCCCCGCTGATTCATCGTTGATCACGATATCGATCGGCTTCTCGTGATCATCGATCGTTTTGCCATGTATCTCGATGTTTCCGTCACTAGACGCGGCATTCACGATTTCCGACGATTTCTCGACCTGAACCGTTTCGAGACTCGCGTGTTTAGTTGAAATTTCTTGCCCGCTCGAAGGCTCGTTAAGCAATACCGGAGCGTTTAATTTGCTCGGCGTCTCGTCGACCCGCCTTGACGATAATTCGTGGGAAAAATCGGCGTGACTCGAGAGAACCGGTGCTCTTTGCGAATCCGCAATATCGACGTTTTTCTCCGGAGCATCGCCCGATGAATCATCGATATTCTGACCGATTCCGATCGATGGATCGATGTGTATCAATTTTGGTTCACTCAATGATCTCTTACGATGATCCTTGGCGATTTTTTCATCGATAACGTGAGACCCATCGGCGTTAATTCCATCGTTTTCGATCGGATCGTCTCTGACGATGATTCCTTTCACCACGGTCTGCCCGATCAACGAACCATCGACTTCACGATCGTGCAACGAGATTCCCTTGACCTCTGCACTACCGGAAGTCTTATCAGCGGAATCCTCGCTTATCACGACCGCGTCGAATCTTCTTATGCCCTCCTGATCGATCTTCGAGCTGGTCTTTGGGCTCGAAGAGTCAGAATTCAACGAAGACTTACCGATCTCCTTCTTCCCCGAATATATCTTCTCCTCGTTACTGATATCGGTAATTTCGGCATTGCTTATCCGTTCCGCAGTCACCGAATCAACTTTCGTCGGACGAGGAACATTCGAATCCGTTTGTTCGCCATCGAGACCGTGATTAGCGTGACGAATCTCGTGGTGTTCGTGCTGATGATGCTCGCGATGCGTCTGTCGATGAACTGGTGCTAACGGTTTATCGACACTTCGCGTATACGCGGGACTCGACACGGTCACAAGTACAACGATTAAAATAACGAGGGTAGAGCCAGTTGCCCGGAGCGAACGTTGAGAGTTTGGTCCTCTCATGGTCGCGGTCGCGAGGCGAATGTGTTCTTCCTTGGGTCTTGAAACCCAAGAGAGGACGAGTAGCTATATAAACGAGCAAAACGGGACGAGAAGAACCGCGATGTTGTACTCGTCTTTTATATATGAGCCATTCCACCAATTATGGACGTCGGATCCGGTCTCACCACCCTCAGATCTTTTCGCAATTCTTTTAGCTGAAAGTCCTCATCGAAAAACAGAATCCAGAAT
>JABMBS010035512.1:0-11269 GCA_018491695.1 Lissonota sp. PSUC_FEM 10030012 | reverse complement strand
ATATTTATCAATAAACTTTGTTTTGTTTCCGTTGCTTTCAGTATATTGTAGATATTAAAAAATTGAGAGGTCAAAAAAAACTTATCGCAAACTTCTATCAGTTTCCATAAAAGTACATTTAATCTGTTAATGTTAATTGTTCGATAACGAGCTTCCAAATCGTCTTGAAATTTTTCCTGACTACCTTATCAATGAATGTCTCTCGTAGACGTTTCTAGAACTTTTAGACGTTTCTAGAACACAATGCATCGCGATATCCATGTCTCTTGATTTTTTAATTGTCGAAATACCTTTTTAGTTGAAATAAGAGAACCGTTCGGGCGTGTGATGCCGAATACCGGGAGAATTAAAAAGGGAGGGAGAGCGATGCAAAAGGGATGGTCACAAATGTTAGCATGCCTTTGCTAACTATTTCGCGGAACAGGCAACCTGGCTTTCATATTTGCATTTCAATAGTTTCGTTAGTCCACACGCGCTTCTCTTCGGCTTTTCTGTGCTTGCGGAACGCTTACAAGTTTGATGAGCACGGCAGCCGCCCTGAAGCAACCCATCCCTCTCGCCCCGCATTCCATTTTCCTTTTACTTCCATCCTCTCTCTTTAGTCAGAATTTCTACCGTTATCATTTTCTCTCATACGTGTCCTTAAATTTCATTTCATTACACCAGAGACTTCGATTTGCATTAGCTTACCCGGCGTTTTGTTTTAGTTTACTTGAATTTCGTGATTTTCTTGTATTTCGTAGTTATATTATGGAACGAAGAACGAATGGAAAGGGTCTCTGGAATTTCGTTAGAAGGTTGGATTTAATTTAAGGAGTTAATTAGAGATACGAGAAACCATGAACTGTATTGTGAAATTTTTAGATTTTCAATAAGAACATGGAATAAAATCGTAGAAATAAAAAACTTGCTCTCAATCAGTTAGTTCTTCATCACGATTATTTGGGCTTTCTTCTTTGGAAGACCGAAATTTATATAAACATACTTGCCCGCATAGAGAAGTATAAATTTGTACGGTGTATAATAACGCGTCTCGTGATAAACGCAGAGAGCACAAAATTGACGGATAATTTGTGTTATGCGCTCACAGAATTCGTCATTGCGAAAGGTAAAATGGGAGACATCGCATAGTCGCGAAGCAGAAGATGTTCGGAACACAAGGCGTTCGTAACGTCAGGGCTACCAGAAAAAAGTGACTTTTACGCGTGGTTTATAGAGGTCTTTCGGATGAGATTAAGATACGGATAGGGTGAGTTGCCTCGTGGAATTGCGGTATAGGGATGTGACAAGAGGAGGGAAACACGAATGGCAGAACGAAGCGGCAGTTTTTTCACAACGATTTGTAATTCGAGGACACGAAAGAGGGCTGTCGGAGAAGAGGATTAGAAGCTCCGGTGGAGAGCTCTCGTAAGAAATGGCTCAGTGTAAAAGTATGTTAACCAGATTCTTCATGTTCAAAGACCAAAGTGAAAAATGGAGCTTCTAGGTTTTGCAGATTTTTTTCTCGTGAATCTCAACCACTACTGGGAGACTTGATGTCATTTAAAATAATCATGATAACACTGTGAAAATGCGACGAGTATAGTGACAAATCGTACGTAAAGGTAAATTAACCAGGTCTCACTATATGAATGATTAATATCTAAAACTTAATACATATTCAACTGACTCTGTGGGAAAGCACAGAGATCTGTTTGGGATTGAGAGATTTCCCTCGAAACTTTCACGAGAGTATATCGGACAATTTGAATGGGTTTACGCTGGACCTGAGAGTGCATATATACGTATACATGGAATATGCGAAAATGGACAAGAACGTTGGATCGTGTATCAAAAGGTACCAGAGCCTGAGTTTGCCACATTGCTACGTTGCTGGTCGAGTCCGGTCACTGGTGTCGAACCCATATTCTTCCTCTTACTGTGTGCCGCTCTCTAGCTCGTTAGAATTTCGTTCAATTTCATGGTCGCGTGGTTCATGCACCTCACGCATATTGGCTACTCGCTAAATTTGTGGCTCTACATTTCTGCAGCTACAATTCTCCAAGTATTTCTATACCATACCGTGAAACGTCAAAATCAAAATTGCGGTATTGAATTTTTTAGACTGAGATAGAATAAATATTCTTTATCCAAATATAATATAAAACAGAAACAAAATGTCGTATTCGGATGTTCGAGCCCGACTTTCGCTCATCAATTCTATACAATGAATTCGAGTTTGCCCCATCAATGTTCCGACGAGAATTCATTCGACCAAATTTTTGTACTAGAGATGAAAAAAGTGACCTATTTATCGGCAGATTCATAGCTGTTTTTTTCCTTCCTCTAAACAGTCGACTAGGGTAGTCAGTAAAAAAAGTTCCGGGTGACGAATAAAACGGATGGAAATGTTAAAAATTGTTTGTAAAGAGATTTCTGCGGAGATGGTAAAGCGGATCGAAAGGTTATTTGGCAAAAAGTGTCAGGGAAAAAGTGAGATTTTTATTTACCCTTGACCATCTTCAGTGGTTCCCTTTTTCTATTTTAGAAATGGAAGAGAGTTCAAGATCCAGAATCTCGTATCGAACTTGTTGCAGAGATCTTTGCACAATCAGGTGTGTGATATTGATGCGAGTTATGAACCCTTTTAAGATGCAAGAAAAAAATGTAAGACTTTGTATTCTCAGTTACAGTTTGACTATCAAGTGTCTATCATAAAACTTCATTCGACTCTGAATATCATTGCATCAACGAAACAATCGCAGCGGAAAAGAAAAGATCGAAACCTGTATATGTCACCTCGGCATCGTGCGTATGCAGAGGTAAGAGCAGGTAAGAGTGTTAAAGGGTCGGGATAGTTAGGGTGGGATCACTTTACCCCAAGCGCAAAATCCTCTTCCACTCTACCAGTGTCAGCGAGATTCAGGGCCGCAAAAATTGAGGAGATGTACTATTTGTCGTAGGGTCAGACTCAGAGAGGGAGAAAGAGCGAGACAGACAGGCAGAAAGAGAGCGGGAGAGAGAAAGAGAGAAAAAAGAGAGTAAGGAAAAGAAAATGAGAGAGAGATAGTGCTTTAATGCACCGTTATCGCCCGGGGTTCTTCGAAAGCCTCGATGCGAACCTGGCCGCTGCCGCCCTTTCGCCCGATCAATAATACGTTGGTGGGGTAGACGAGCCGTGGGGTAGCGATGACGGAACCTACGAGAAGGCTCGAGAACGGGATCGAGAGGGGAGAAGGGGTGCTTGAAAAGCTGGCAAGCACCCCTGTTCTTGCTTAGAGAGTGGGGGGTCACGACTCGGTCACGGGATGCTATCCCCCGCCCGCAACCAGCGGTTCATACTGTCATGGCGCCGCGCACCACCGCCAGGGAAGCGGTTGGATCGCCTTGACGCCTCGCGAATTATCGTCAGGTTTCGTGTGTCGTTAACGCGCTCCGCCACTGTCAAAACTTGATCCTGAATCGCGAGAATTTTTTGTTTTTTTCTCTTTCCCACATTGCCGAATAAATTTTCTCTCTTGGTGTTGTTATTAGCCAGGATACGTCATCGGTGTCACTACTTCAGCAAAGTGCCAAATATGACACAGTGCGAACGCAAAGTGCAGAAATAGCCCAGTGAGGGTGGTTTGATTTTCACTGCGTTTAACAATTTAAACGGGGATGAAAGTTGCTCATGCGCATTGGCTGCATCTTGAAGATCGAATTGAAGCAGATTTCCAGTAAATTGATGGAATCCGAACGAAATTCATGCAGAATTAGGTTTTTGTGAAGAGAGTTGAAATTATGCTTGGATCGTGAAAAGTGATCCAGTAGGGCAGTGTAAGTTCCATGCCGTCTACGCCCTAACCTTCGTTACGGTGCATCTGTCGTGAATTACATATGATTTTGAATCTTATTTCTCTTTCATCATTGAGAAGTATACAATGCCTCCAAGTGTGCAGTACGACGAACTTTTATTGACGCATTGATACGAACTCCATTGACAGTTAATCGAAACTTTCGATACGGAAAAAAGCATGTGCGATCATTGCATTGACGAATCTTCTCGACCATGATACACAGGTGATCAAGTTCTATCTTTCGAGATTAAATGAGACTGAGTATTCTCGTGGTATTGTTGGATGAGATCAATGAATCTCGGGTGTGTGTATTAAAAGAAGTGACCGAGAGGCTAGATTTCTCCATGTAGAATCACTATAATTTTTTATATATCTCGCCAATTGGATTAAGTGTCTCTTATTCAACGATTGATTCCAGTTGATCGGCAGATTTGTAGTCTTGGGAAAAAAAAAATTGAGCAGGACATTTAAAAAAATTCAAGATCGCTTCCAGTGGGAGGGAGGGCGAGGGACAGAGAGAAAGAGCACAGCGTGGAACAGGAGAACGTGAGAGCAACGAGTGCGAATCGTGTTGCTGGAGGTGACCGAGAAATTGGCGAAAATAGGTATTAGAGGAGCGCGTGGGAGGCTCAAGTGTAGCGGTATTCTACGTGCTGTGAAAGCAAGAGTAACAATGTCCTAGCGAAGGCAGAATCTTGTCCAGGCGTTCCCCCTATCCTACGTTCCAATTCACTCTGCGATCCCGAATAATCCCAACCTTCCCGTCCTGTGAAGAAGAATAATGCACGGAAGGAAGATTCACCTCATCGAACCAATTGAAAACGATCCAAGATGTTACCTATCGTATGGTTCTCGATTGTAAAAATATAAACTGTATACCCGGATATTTATATTTAACATTCGGTGTCCCTTAAATGGACTAGAGAAATTTTGTATCATCATACTGGCAAGCACATGGTCAAAATTGAATAACGATCTTTGAACTGAAAAACAAATGGCAGCTCAGTAATTTTCGAGTGCAAATAAGACGCAAGATTATTCAAAATTAGTGAGAGTCGATCTTTGATTTTCATCACCTGTTCTTGATGGGATTCGCTCGTCTATTACGAGGTACCACACCCCGAGAATCGTACCAACTCTGCGGCGTTTCCCGGTGAATCTTCATACTTCAACTGGCGCAATAAGGTTTGTAAATCAATGACAGCAATATGTTGGTATCGCGACAATCAGTGGCCACTAAAGTCATTCGACGATCCTTGTGAACGTCTTCGGGGATATTTATAAATCTTTATTTCCGTGAGTTTTATGTGTAAATGTAAGGATACTCGAATAATATTGCAGGGATGAACACGAGGGTGGAAGAAAATGTTGAGGCGGTGGACGAAAAGTGGTTGATATGCCGTTGCACATGGCCTCGTTCTCGTTAGCCCACACAGCGTGTGTTTGCAGGTTGCAACGACGCGGTTGCCGTGCGGGGTTAGGTTGGAATATACGCGATGCGCGGAATCATACCCTCGCGTGCTAGTGAAGGCTTGAGAAATGCGGCGGTGTTATGCAGTGTGCTACCCCCGCCCTCTCCACCCTGTATGGTAGCGTCAAAAGCAACGAGGAGGGTTCAGTGACGGGAGAGAAAAAGAAAAATAAGAGATAGATAGACAGATAGATAGATAGGCAGAGAGAGAGAGAGAGAGGGTTTGATTGATATATTTTATTAATGCCATAGCAAGGGTTTGCGGAAAATTGTGGTATTATAATTGATTTCAAACAAAATAACTAATACAATGCTTAAGCATGCTTAATGTGAGACTTAATAACTAATACGATGAATGAGCAATATGATGTATAAAAACTAATGCGATAAATAAGCATACAAAAGTCGGATAGTGACGTAAGGGATAGGGTCGGATAGGGTCCCGTCTTGTAAAGAATTCGTGGAGGTATAAGAGAGAATACGTGAGGATGCCAAGGATGTGGCTCCTTCTGTTTATAATGGACAGCCATCTCAGTCCTAGGCGATAAGGCGTGACATCTCAACGCAAATAAAAAATGAATCGAATGCCGCAGTTTATCCGTCGCTGCAGTTTTGTATTGAGAACTGCAGTATTATCGAGGAGAACGAAGCAGAGAGATTCAGAGAGAGGGAATTTCTGTGGTGCTTGAGCTTGTGAACGGTAAAATGAACTTTTTGCGAGACTTGAGATACGAGGTTGTTCCACATCAGGTTCGAGTTTGTGGTAAGACCTTGGTTTCTTGCCGAGGCACTGTCGGATGAAGTAACGTCGTTCACAATAATAGAAGGCAGGTTTTCGTAATCGAGTGAGTGAATGTAAGAGTGACTTCCCAGAATCATCATTTTGAATTTGGCGACGCAATGAGCTCGTTAGATGTGGCGGTGTCGAAGATCCTTAACACGTTCTGATTAATTCGTTCGAGCCCTTGTTGAAGTTGAGTAATCACTCAAGTGCAGGTTAGATAAATTTGAGTGTCGTCGGCGAATACGATGTGCTGGGAGTGGCGTAATGAGCGAGTTATGAAGATGAAGAGAGAAAATAAAATGGGACCAACGACGGAGCCTTGAGGAACACCGGTGGACGTGTGAAGCTAGTTGGAAGTGTTTTGGTTGTTATGTACAACCGCTTCGGTCGTAAATAACGATGTTAACAGATTGTCGACTCAGGTGCTTCGAGAAGAACCAATCGACTGCCAGTCGAGAGAAACCTAGTCTTGAGCTTCGCGAGGAAGAGACTGTGAGAGACGGTATCGAAGGCCTTGCTGAAATAAAAAAGAATTAGAATAGTGACGAGTCCCTCATGGATTCCACGCGAGAGAGATTGATTGGTTCATTAGTATATTTATTATGCCATGGAGAGAGAGAGAGAGAGAGAGAGAGAGAGAGAGAGAGAGAGAGACCCATGGAGAATTCATCACGGGCTTGTGAATTAATCCTAGAATTGATAAAAACCACACCTTCAATTGCCATCTTTGATTTTTTCAATGAAATATATTTTTATAGAAGGTATTCCGTAGCATAATGATAAGAAATGTCTAAACCGGTAATTTTTTCGATATTCACTTTTCTCAAAGATTCAAAATCCCTTCAAATACCCTTATTTGATACTCTCAGGTTCATCGATGCGTTTGTAATTACCAAAAGTGTCTCAAAATTTGGTACATGTAATAAAAAGAGAAAAAGCACGGAAAGAGCAGAGGACGTGATAATTTATACATGTATAACGTTTTCACCATGACGACTAATCCCTCGGGGATTTCCGGCTAGAAGGATAACTTGGTCCTTGTGATTAATGCGCCAAAGCAGAAGAGCCGACGGGTACATCGGGGTTGAACAAATGCGAAAGAGGATTTGGTATTTATACTGTGAGAACTCGTTTAATCTGGGCTCTGCCCGAGTATGTACGAAAAGAGCTAGAAACTATTTATTCAAAGATGCAGTTTAATGAAATTTTGCGTCAACATTTGCAAATGGTTTTACGTTAAAAAGCTAATCTTTGGTTGCCCTAGCAGCCTTCTGTACCTGAAAATTTGTCAGTAATGTGGCGATATTTGGTGTAAAAAACGCAAACAATTGTTTCTTTTAATGGAAATAAAAATCGGGATATGACGGACATATGAGGACATGTTTAGCAGTTCTTCGAAACGGCAAAATAATGGCTTCACTCTTTGTCTTGCTCAGCTATCGGTCGACTTGCTATTGTAGGGGTTCTTTACAAGTGCCCGCACAATTGATTCTGCCTATGCGAACTTTTCCGCAATCGCAGTCGGAGCTTTGAAAAGTGCATTCTTTGCTTCGATAAACTCGATTGGCCGGAATCACTTCTGTTTCGCGAAATCCGAGACTCATTGGAAGCCTTTTGGATGGACAATGTGTGCACAATGTCCTTTCACGCGAAGAGCTGTTGGTAGTGCTGGGTATAGACCGAAAGAGATGGTTGCATTGTGCAGAGAGAAGCAAGTTTTGCTGGCTTTGATTTTATTACTTCTTTGATGTGCACTGAGAAATTTATCGGAGACGATTTTTTACGATTCAATGCGCTGAGTCAATTTCAACGATCCAGAGTCCATTTCAACGATTTAAGCACGCCAAATCCTCCCCCATCTACTGAACCTCGTTTTTTCGACGTCGCGCTGGAAATTCTTCTCAGCCCACCTAACCCAGCTATGCAACATTTATGCGGTAAATGTATACGTAAGCCACGTCAGGTTGAAGAACGTGGCTTACATTGTATTTGGCCTGAAATATCAACGAATATATCTACAAACCAGTCTGGCACTTGTTAAAGCCTATTTTTTTTATTTCACTTTATCCAGCGTAGAAGGGAAAATAACCGTTTTCTTAGAGACAATTTGTCGATATATGTGAAAGAAAAAAATCTATTGACTTCCCACTGTTTTTATTTGTTGTTCTTGTTGTTGTTCTTATTAATTTTTATAAAAACATAACAAAATCAGCTTAATTAAACAGATATTCTTCGAAGGTAATCCAATAATCTTATGAAAAAAACGTCGACTTTCCATTGCATTTTTTTCGAGCTTCTCTATTGCAATGCCTTCCCGAATCGACGAGCTTAACTGAAGCATGGGCTAGTGCAGTCTACCTCGTGAATATTCATTATCAATATCTTGGTTGCGTATGCAGGCGCATCAGAAGACAGGACGTACGTGATCATATTTCGGTATGTCCTTTGGTTAAAACATGTCCTATATATTTCACGTTTGCTGCTGTCATCGCTGGCAATTCATCCCCATCAGACTCTGCATACACTCCTTCCCGCTTCGCCGCTAAAACATGTTTATATCGACGCCGTCGAGCTATGAATTATTTTCACGTTTGTACGACCTTCAGCCTTGGAGAACGTTGTTGCACTCTTGACGATGAAATACTATTTTTTTCTTCCATCCGTTCTTTCAATTGCCCCATTTATCCCCCATAATTTTTCATCCAGTATAATGCACAGCCTCGACATTTGAAGTTGAATTAAACTCAAGTGGAGTGTTGACCTTAATCGAAAAAAATTGTTTATAAGAATCGAATTCTCCTTTTTGAAATACCAAATTTCGATTTTCACCCATTTCAAAATCGTATTGAATTCCGCATAATTGAGACGAAAATGGAGGACAAGGTAAGTCGGTAAGTGCACTTCCATCCTGCTGGGCGTACTACGATTCAATTTGCGACGTCTTCGGCTGACCAACTCGATATAGAATCTCACCCGACTACCCTTTCTTTTCTCGTTCAATTCCTCCGTGCAAAACCACTCTCTTTTTGCTACAAGGGAGAGCTGTTGAAAAACATGAGAAAAGAAACCTATTTGATGACGTAAATTTAAATTTTTTCACGATATCGTTCATTTCAAATATCCGAATATTAATTTTTTTGAATCTTCCTGTTAATCATAATTTCCTATTTTTGCCCTCATTCACTGCGTGCAACATTAATAATTTTCTCGACCTGCAGCTGGGCATCACGTTGTAATCAAGGTATATTGTTTATTGTTCACGTCTTGTCAATTTTCCATAAATGCATAAAAAACCTTCGCGGTTTTAGTTCGCTGTTTGTCGAGCCTCTTACAATTTTCGTTTGACCATAGGAGCAATTGGATATTGTTTTTATGACCCTAAAGTATTGTGTAAGCAAAAAAAAATCGATTTTTCTTAAATCATGGAGTGGTGCTACCCCTTAAACGAACCGTATAAATTGTGTATATACATAATAACAATGTATGGACAGTCCGTCGAAAGTCTACCACACGTCGTTCTACTGTTACAAGCTGAACCTTATAGCTTTTTTCCTGTAACGCACGCGAGTATCCCATCGAGACACGCGATCATCCGGGGCGCAATACGGTAGCACAATACATATATACATATTATACACATGCATCGCAGTGTACCATACATAGGGCAAAACTGCACGATATTTCTTACCAAGGATATTCGTATCGTATTGCCATGACCTCTCAAAAAATGCAAAAATAAAGCCAACTATTTTATATGCCACTTTCGACGTTCTTGTGATACATCTCTCCTCGTATCTTCCATTTTATTTTTTCCTTCTCCAAAGAGGTTGGAAAATTAATGGCTGTGTTATTTTTTTAATTTGCCCGTAACTACCACATTTGCATCAATATTAGCTGAATCTTCTTTACGAGCAGCTCTTCGAGTTTCTCTCTGATAAATAGTTGAATAGTAGAGGTAATTAAATGGATGAACAGTGGTTTCATAATATTTCAAAATTTTCTAAGCTCCGAATCGGACAAAACATTTGTTCCAAATTCTGAAATACCAATTGCGAAGTGACGCAGTATTCATTTGTGTGGAAGATTGAACCTACGAGAGTAATATTAGGAAATGAGAAACTACCGTCGGGAAGTACAGCTTCATTATAGCGCAAAGGGGTAATCATTCTGAAAATGAACTGTGTCTCAGGCACCCCGGAATATCCAGAAAGATTCTGTGAATTCTTGTTTCGCCAGAAAATGGACGATGAATGCGAATGCGCTCCTAAAAGTCTATTGGTGCAATTCTGGTAGCGCATAACGGTTGATTGTCTCCGAGACTTTCCTATGGTTTCCGGACGACAAAACGAGAAGTATTCCTCAGCGAGCGAGAGCTGTATTGTAAGAATTTGTTTAATCTATTTTGTTAATAATTCCTCACCTGCGGAACCGGAATAGAATCATAACGAACGAGAATGCACAAAATTTGCATTAATTACGTAAAGAGAAAAATGAGAGAAAAATTCAATGTTGTTTTTTACAATATGCAATTTTATTTGATGAATTGTCATCGGTTAATTCGTGTAACGCCTTGGCGCAACGGATCGAGCTTATCTGCGGTTTAGTCGCGCGGGGATAACACCACAAAGCGTGACCATGCCGATTCTGTAGTTTCTCGTTGTACGATCGTTATTGTTGTTCACCACAGGCCCGTTACTGGAGAGAGAATTTCTCGGTGGTATTCAAACGATGGCTAAACACGAGAGCCACGAGAATAATCCCTATGTTATGCCATATATAAACATCCACTTTCCAAGTGAAAATTCTCAGTGCTTTTTTTGAAAGGGATATGTGCCAAAAGGAGGCACAAAATTTCAACTGCCGAAAAAGAAAATGGCTAAGTTCTATTAAATGGATGAATTGTTGTTCGAATTTAACGGAATATTAATTTGATCGCAAAATAACCGGGAAACATGAAAAAAGTATTACTTTTTTGAAATTCCGAATACGCATGCACGGAGAGAAATTTCTTTGTCACGCTAGCAAATCAGGTGACAGCAAACAGTCATTTTTGCTGCGCGTACAATAATAATTTGTTACGACAGCAAACCAATATGTACACAGAGCATATGATTTGCTAGAAGAGCAAATCAAATGCTAACATAACAAATGATTTTTGTAACCGCAGCAAAAATGACTTTTGCTGTCACTTCTATT
>JABMBS010034402.1:0-11270 GCA_018491695.1 Lissonota sp. PSUC_FEM 10030012 | reverse complement strand
CTCTCTCTCTCTCTCTCTCTCTCTCTCTTGAGAAGAAGAAGTGTATAAAATCTACTCCGTGTCTTTATTGTTTAAAAGCATAGTAAAAGTTAGTAAAACACCACGGCAGTGGAACAGCAATTTCCTTTATGTGTTGGGCTCATTTTGGATTATTAAACGTCTTCGCTGCATGCAAAATTGCGGTATGAACGGCGTTTTTCGTCGTTGAGTATTTTTCATCGAAGCTGTGACGGCCATATTATTACCGAATTCAGTGACAGCAGCGACGCGGCGATCGCGATAGGAGGATGAGTTACACTTGCCGGTTTTAGTCCGTAGACGTTTCAAGCTCGTATTACACTTGGCGTCTAATCCAGATGGACGGGTAAATTTACCGTCCATTGGAATTATAACAAGGGACCCGGACATGTGACCGATCCAAACAATGTGCGAATTAGCATAAACGCGGATTACTGTGAAACGAATAATAAACTGATACAATTTCAATTGCCTTAAGTTATGCCTAACATCGAAAGCCAATGAGCAAAAATAATACGTGCACGGAAAGAAGTATAAATGAACATATACGCAAAATTAAATGTACTAAATGTAAAAAAAAAGTGATAGCAGTGGCTCATGAGTGTGGTAAGTGCCTGAAATATTATCACCCAGGATGTGCCAAAATACACAGATCTCATGATAATAATAATAAACTTGTACTGTGTCCTGGAAAAATTAATATACATAAACTGAGTGAATTTAATGATAAAGACGAATATAGAAAAGGCAGCATGGAAGATGAGGAAAATAATCCGAACGTGAATACAGTCGTAATAAAATCGAAAAATAAAACAAAGTATGCTAAAAGGAAGAGGTCAAGCAACAGTGGAAACGAGGAAGAGGAAGAAATTGAGATGAATTTAACTCTCGAAGAGAAACTGGATAATGTAATTAGTACAATTAAGTCGATAGAAAAGATGTGTGTTGGGATAGAAAGAATTAAATCGAGCATTAAAACCATTGTAAAAGATGAAATAGAAAAATTTAAGGAAGAATTTAAAGTGGAGTGTATAAGTATGATCAAAGAGAGTGTGTTGAAAGATATGAATAAAAGAATGAGTGAATTTGACAAACAAGAGCGAGATGCAAAGAATTGTCAAACAGAATCACAAAGAAATATGATACAAAATAAAAACAGGATGACATTTGCAGATAAAGTAAAAAACAGTGCAAACGAGAGCGTGATAATTGAGCCAGTTAATAGACAAACTTGCAGAGAAACAGAAGGAGTGATTAAAAATCAAGTGGATGTAATGAAGCTGGGAATAGGAATTGATAAAATGAGTAAAGGTGCAAAAGGAAGAGTCATTTTAGGTGTAGGAGAAGGAGAAGATAAAAGAAAGTTAAAAAACGAACTAGAGAAGAATCTTGGAGAGGATTATAAAGTATATGAACCAAAAAAGAAATTTCCCAAAATAAAAGTAATTGGAATCGAAGAAGAGATTGATGATAATAATGAAAAAGAGCTCATAACAAATATCATGAGACAGAATGGATTAAATGATAATGGTAATGAATCGAAAATGAAAATTGTTAAAATCGTGAAAATTGCGAAAAATAAAACGAGTTTAATATTAGAAGTTGATCCTGAAACTCATAAGAAATTGATAGAAGCAGGAAGAATGAAGGTGGGATATAGGAGTTGTAAAATTTACGACTACGTAAGCGTGTTAAGATGTTATAAATGTTGCGGATATAATCACTTCGCAAAGGACTGTACCGATATTGTAGGATGCAGGATATGTGGAGGAGAGCATGATGGGAGAGATTGCAATGCGAAAGTCAAAAAGTGTGTAAACTGCATGAGGCTGTGTGAAAAATATAACTTGAGTGATAACGATGTCGACCACGAAGCCACGGATTACAGATGCCCGATGTATCAGAGAATCCTAAAAATAGCGAGCCGAAATGTTATGTATAGCAAGGAATAGCAATCAAGTAATATCAAAGAAAATACAAAACAAAAATGTGATAATTCTGAATTTATGTTATTATTGAATGTACAAGGATTTATTAAACATAAAGACGAAATTGTAAAACTAGTTAACGAAAAGAAACCAAAGATCCTATGCTTGACGGAAACCCACGTAACGGAGGATGTAGATGAATTTGAAATAAATATCGACAATTTTCAAGTAATTAGAACAAACACAGAAAATAATAGGACAGGAGCAGTGTTGACATATATTAGACAAGGAATTGAGTACACAATAGTAAAAAACAAAAGTTATGAGCAAAATACGTGGTTAAATATAACCAAGCTAAAAGGTAAATATGAGGATTTGGTTATAATGAATGTTTATCACTCACCCAGCTCAAGTAATGGAAAATTTATTGAAATACTAATTCAGGAATGTGAAAACATTGTAGATATTGGTCATGCAATCGTGGTAGGGGATTTTAATTTAGATGTCAATAAAATGAATCATTATACAGATAGACTCATAAAAAACCTTTTAGCAATGGGACTTAAACAATATATCGATAAACCGACGAGAATAACAATGAAATCCAAAACAATAATAGACTTGGTCTTTTCTAATTTTTTCGTAAACACTAACGTACTCATCAGTCCAAAAATTACTGATCATAATATTATTATGGTAAGTTCAGATAAAGATATAAAAATTGATGATAAGAGAACAGTGTTTTATCAACGTGACTTTGGCAAATTTACCGAAAATAAATTTATTGATATATTAACGAATAGAATTGATATACAAAAATGTAAAATAATGTCTACAAACGAACTTGCTGATAGTACTGTACAATATATAATAGAGGCAATGAATAAGGTGGCTCCATTAGTAAAAAAAGTGATGCTAACTAAATGGTCGAAAAAACCGTGGATTAATGAAGAAGTAAGGTCGCTTTGTGAAGATAGGAATAACGCGTATAAGGAGGCAATAGGAATCGGAACCCATGATAAATGGGAAGAATATAAAGAGAAGAGAAATAAAGTTGTGAGTGCAATAAGAAAAAATAAACAACTGTATTATGAAAGAAATATAGACGAGAATAAAAATGATTCGAAAAAGATGTGGAAAACACTAAAAGAACTAATTGGTGATAAAAAAATAGGTGTACAAAATAAGGGAGTAGAATTTACTGGCATACTATGTACCGAAGTTACCAAAATTGCAAATAAACTAAATTCATTCTTTGTAAATAGCGTACAAGATATAATAAATGAAATAGGAAAAGAGGATTCAGACGAAAATACAAGTAGTACATATATCGTAAGAGAACAAACTGTTGAAATTGTGAAATTTAGAGAAATAACAAACAGGGACCTGAATACTATAATAAATAACTTGGAGATAAAAAAAGGACATAAGAATGATATTAATGTAGAAACGATAAAAATAATTTGGAAAAATAAACCGGACATAATTATGAATGTAATGACTAAATCATTAAATGAAGGAGAGGTACCAGATAGCTGGAAAAAATCAATAATTACTCCGATACTGAAAGTTAGAGGCAGTAATAAAGCTGAGGATTTCAGACCTATAAATACTCTACCAATTTATGAAAAAATCCTTGAACAAATAGTAAAAAATCAATTGTTGGAATACATTGATGCACAGAACATCTTAGTGAAGGAACAATCGGGTTTTAGGAAAGGATTTTCTTGTGAAACGGCGTTACAAGATACACTGATTGAATGGCGGACAGAGATGGATGAAAGTAGAATAATTGGTGTTGTATTTATAGATTTCAAAAGAGCATTTGAGACCATAAATAGGGATTTGATGATAATAAAGCTAAGGAAATATGGGATTGGTGGCACTGTATTGAAGTGGTTCCAATCATATTTGAATAAGAGAACACAGTGCGTACAATACGAGAATATTTTGTCGGAAGAAATAGCTGTAAGCCATGGGGTACCGCAAGGATCGAAACTAGGACCAATTTTATTTATTGTTTACGTAAACGACGTTGTAAAAAAGTTGACCGATTGTGGATGTAAATGTAAATTATTTGCTGACGATATGATGATGTATGTAACCAGTAAAAATTTAAATTATATACAAAACACCTTGAATACAGGATTGAATAGACTGCAGGAATGGCTAAAATATAACTCGTTGAAAATTAATGTTAAAAAAACAGTATTTATGGTTATACATGACCCGAGAAAACTTAATATTAAGAATAAATGTGAAATTGCAATAGGAAACGAAAAAATATTAGAGGTGCGTGAAACTAAATATTTAGGAATAATAATTGATGAACATATGTTATTCGGATCACATGCGTGGTATATTGCAAAAAAAATTGGTAAAAAAATTGGATTCATGAATAGAGTAAAAAGGTTTATAAGCTTACAGACGAGAATGACGATTTATAAATCAATTATTAGTCCACATTATGAATACTGTAGTTCGGTAATGTTAAACTGTAGTGAGGAGAATTTGACAATGTTACAAAGAACACAAAATCGCGCTATGAGAGCTATCCTTATGGTGAATATGTATACGCCGATTAGACAAATGTTGTATATACTTGATTTAATGAATGTACGTGAAAGAATGAAATTCAATACGTGTATCTTGGTATACAAAATGAAGCATGGACTAACACCGGGGTATTTAAATGACCAAGTAAGAACTGCAGCAGATATACATCATTATAATACAAGAAACAAAGGGAACATATTGATTAAAAGAACAAAAACGACAATAGCTCAAAAATCACTTGTCTATGAAGGTTTTAAGATGTACAATGATTTACCTAGGCACATACAAGATGCAAATAACGTCGAGAGATTCAAGTGGCTTATGCGTGAAGAGATGAGAAAATTGAGAATCGAAGGTTTCGAATGATGTTTATAGAAAGAAAGTTGCGGTGTGAATGCATGAAGAAAGAAAGAAATAAGTAATGAAATGAAGTAATATAATAAGAGTAAGAATGATAATAATAATGATTAAACAATTGTAATCTCTGTAGCCGAAGGCACAGCAGTAGCTATATGCTAAATAAAGCACATCAATCAATCAATCAATCTCTCTCTCTGGTTCATTCACTATCGCTTTTTTTAGTCCCATCAGAAGCTACGTATCACACCTCATACTGCGACACTCTCCTCGACGTCTTTATTTTAGATTCAGTAGACAAAATGTCATCGTTTCGCAAATCTTCTGCGCCTTTCATAGCCGGCCATGATCTAATTGAACTATCATTCATATTTGAGACATCCTCGACAATTCCTAGAGCGATCACTAGACGTTGTATAAAATACTTCGACGAAAGTGCGTTTCGGGCCACGCTCGATACACTGCTTGCAGCTCGTGACAATTCATGTCCTCCTTCAGCTAATTCTGTGGACTGGACCACCAGCCATCTATCAAATTTGCTTCGTGCAGCTTTCGATCGTCACGCCCCGCTACGCACTTTCACAGCTAAGAAACCTTCAGCACCTTGGATTTCTCCTGATCTCCTGTCAGCTATCAGACGTCGAAATAATCTTTTTAAATACGCGAAACGCTCAAATAGTTTATTAGGCTTTGCTATTTATCGACAAATGAGAGATCAAATCACTGCTGATGTAAGAAGGGCGCGAGAGAGTTATTTATCTGCTAAACTCAACGTAATTACTGATCCAGCGCAAATCTGGAAGGAACTTGCAAACATGGGTCTAGCCAAGATTCAGCTAACCTCTCCTCTTCACTTTTTCTCTACTCACGAACTAAACAATCATTTTGTGTCAGTCTCAGGAACTCATCCTCCTCTCACATTTGATCACTTCAATTACTCTATCGCACAGGTTCCCGAGTCTGCACTCTCTTTCTCTTTCTCCGAAATCACTCACACACAGGTATCTCAACTATTATCATCCCTCACATCAACGTCTCTTACCACAGGTTCTGACGACATATCACTTTTTCCACTAAAAAAAGCATCTCAAACTCTTACTGAACACTTAACGAACCTCTACAACCTCTCACTCCAACAATGTCACTTCCCATCGGATTGGAAAAAAGCTCTTATTCGTCCACTATCAAAAATAAAAACACCATTATCCCCGGCCGATACTCGCCCTATCGCTAATTTGCCTGAGCTATCAAAGCTGTTCGAACGGCTTTTACATAAACAGATCACTGCATATCTCTCATCTCACAACATCCTCGATCCACGACAATCTGGTTTTCGCTCTTCCTACAGTACGCAAACAGCGCTTCTGAGGGTAACCGATGATATCCGACTGAACATTGATAAGGCAAAACTTACGATACTCACTCTTTTTGATCTAAGTAAAGCGTTCGACACCGTTCCTCATCTCCAACTTCTCACTAAACTAAAATTACTTGGATCCTCAAAAGAAGCACTTCAATGGTTCTTCTCGTATCTTACTTGTAGAACCCAGGCTGTCTGTGGCGACCAAGGCGAATGCTCGTCGTGGCTACCTACAACACTCGGGGTTCCCCAGGGATCCGTTCTTGGACCGCTTCTTTTTACTCTTTATATAAATGATATTGGGAAGAACTTACGGTATTCTGATTACATGATCTTTGCGGACGACACACAAATTTATTTTCATTTTGCTCCCTCCGACCTAAATCAAGCAATCGCCAAAATGACTCACGACGCAAACATTATTCACGATTTCGCTAGTAGAAATGGTCTTACTCTGAATGCCTCAAAATCAAAAGTATTAATTCTCGGCAGCAATGCGTTAGTTCGTGAGATTGACCTTAATATTATTCCATCAGTATCCATCAACTCTATACCACTTCCTTTTGTTCATGAAGCTCGAAATCTTGGACTTTATCTTTCTTCAAATCTGTCTTGGAATAAACACATATCCTCAGTCTCTCAGAAAGTTCATGCAACCCTCCACAAACTTAAATTTCATAAAAACTCTCTTAATACTAATCTCCGAATAAAGCTTGTCTCTTCACTCATCTTTCCTCACCTTGACTATTGTTGCCTAGTTTATCATGATCTCACGGACGAACTAAATTCCAAACTCCAGAAGCTCATCAATACATGTATCCGTTTTATTTACAATCTTCGACGCGATGTCCATATAACCCCCTACCGGCTTCAACTCAATTGGCTATCAGTCCGAAATCGTCGCAAATATTTCTTAGGTATCACAACCTACCAAGTGTTACGGCTCAATACTCCGTCTTACATCTCAGAACTCTTTCCGCAAGTTGCCGAAGATCTACGTCGTTCAGAACGCCTCGCATCGTCTTCTATTACTTTTCAAATCCCTAATCATAGAACTGCCACTTATCATAATTCTTTTCGACTGTCTGCTTCTTACTTCTGGCATTCTCTCCCTCCTTTAATAACCTCATCTCAATCACTTGCCATTTTTAAAACTCGTCTTTTTAATTACCTAATGCAATCTGAACTAGACTCTTATGCAAATTCAAATCCTACTATTCAGCAGAACTAAAAGTCGTTACAATCGCTAAAACTCTATGTACTTACTCTCGGGCTCTTTTCAACTTAGTCTCTAAATATTGTTGCTATGTTTACTCTTATACTGCATGTAAGTTTTTGCTTGCAATCTATTATCGACAGTTCTATCCTTATCTCTATCTTTATCTTTATCTTTATTTTTATGTTAGATTTCTCATATCGCTATCGCTTACGTATTTCTAGCACTTCGTCAGACAACTTAGGAGCACCAAGCGCAGAGAAAACTTTTTGCACAATAACATGCGGCGTATCTTGAAGCACTTGAGGAATTCCGGAGAGTATAATTTCCGCAGGTGTTGATTCTGGAAGAAGAGGTGATGATCGACGAAGTTCCTCGATCTGACGAGTAAGACGAGCATTAGTTTCCTCGAGACGAGTTATCCGTTCTGAACTTTCATTGACGGTTTTTGCGATGCTTTGGAATTCCTGCATTTTTGAGATTAGTTGAACGATTGTGTCGTTTTGCCCTCTAATAAGTTTGAAGATCTCTTCGTTTCTGGCCTCGAGCTTAAGAATGATTTGTTCGAGTAACGCTTCGCTCGATGTAGTTTGACTTGCCGACGGAGATTGGAGAATAGACGAGTCCATGATTGTTATCCAAGTCAGTAAGCACAGCAGATAAGCAGATAAGTAGGGAAGCAGTACCAGATGAGCAGGTGAGCGGGTGAAATATTGATTATCGATCAAGAAGAGCGATGACACTGTCAGCCGGTATCAAGTTGTCGGTGCGCATGCGCCGAGACAGGCTTGGTGTTAGAGAGACGGTGATATTCGGCCAAAGCAGAAGTGAGGTTAAGAATGATGATGATTTTTACCTCAAATTATCCGGAATATGGTCACAATATTGCAAATGCACTTATTTGTGAGTTGAAATAGCAATGATTAGAATGCTGTGATCTGCAAGAATCAGCCCGGAGGCAAAAAGCAGCAGAAAGATATCCAGAGAAAAGAAGAGCGAAAAACGTGACACGTATGTACTCACAGAGAGAGAGAGAGAGAGAGAGATCACTGTACGACACTGTACGACAGTGGATTGCACTTCAGTGTTGAATAGATGTTCAAAGAGTCTGGCCTTAAAGACATCAGGTGAAGGTGAACAGGTAATAGACTGAGGTAGGGAGTGCCAGAAATAAATTGCAGCCAGGTGAAACGATTTTTGATAAGATGATAGCCGATGGAGTGGAATATGAAAAGCAAGAGGAGGGCGTCGAGCAGACCTACGTAATTCGTCATCCGGACTGCTGAAGATCTCAGTGATATAAGAAGGCGCTTCGCCGCGAAGAATTTTAAATACCATTGAGCCTAAGAAATAAAGGCGTCTATTTTTAACCGAAAGCCACCTCAAACCAAGTCTATAGGGAGTTATGTGCACATCGCGTCTTAAATTGAAAATAAATCTTAAATTGAAAATAAAGAGAGAGAGAGAGATTGGAGGCGGATTACACTAGGCTCAATGGTTCGGCGAGTGTTCTCAGGAGTTCTCGATCAAAAACTCCAAAAGAACATTACGCAAGATACAGGGCAAAAAGGATTTACCGCGGACGAAGGTTGTAAGCATAATACGATCATTCTCAAGGAGGCGATAGATCTGATGAAAAGAGACCAAGGAGGAGTTGTAACAACAGTAGACATCTCAAAGGCCTTCGACACGGTGCCGCACAAGATGGTGTATGATGGACTGCGTTGAAAGGGCATGCCTATATATGTTGCGGAATCCATGGCAGAGATGTATGAAGGGTGCCAAACAAGGATCAAGGCATCCGATAAGATAGTGAAAGTCGAACTCAAGAGAGGAGTTAAGCAGGGGGACCCGCTGTTCCCGCTCCTATTTAATTTGGCAATTGAACTGGTGGTCGAGCTCTTAAGCGAAAGTACGGTGGGCACGCAGGTACAACATTACAACCTGTCGGTACTGGCATTTGCTGATGATATTGTATTAATAGCGAATGACAGAGCACAAGCCCAAAGACAAATCGAATTACTCAACAGATACCTAAAAAACCTTGGTATGGAGCTCGCAGCTGACAAATGTCAAACCTTCGCAATAGCGAACCGGCCCCGAACCTGGTATTTGAGAAACCCAAGGTTGACAATAGAAGGAATTGAGATCCCCGATGCAACGCCAGAGGATACGCTCACATATTTGGGAGCAATATTTAGCCCCTGGAGCGGTCTTCGGAGAGGAACAGAAGTCCCAACCATCATCCAGGCGGTTCAAAACCTTCGGAGATTGTATTTAAAGCCAACGCAAAAGGTAGAGATACTAGAAACATATCTCTTACTAAAGTTTATCTACAGCCTAACAATTAGCCCGCCAGCGAGCGGCACTCTCCATCTACTCGACCAGGCGATACGTCAGGAAGTGAAAGCGATCCTGCACCTAACTATATCAACCGTATCAGCCTTCTTTTATACGCCAAAAAAAGATGGAGGCTTGGGCATGGTCAAGTTCGAAAATATGGTGCCCATGGCCCAGTTCAAGACGGGTATGGGAATGAATAATACCAGGGATGAAATTTTGCAAGCACTGACCGAACGTGCAGGCTATAACAACAAAATCCAAGTGATTGCTAATAAACACAACATCCCGTGGCCAATCACAGAGAACAATATCGAGAAAGCGAAAATTAGATTGAAAAGAGCTCAACAAAGAGAGTGGGCAGAACATCTGAGCCAGGGCCAAGGTGTAAAAGATTTTGGAAACGATGCAATGGCAATAGTTGGATGAATCAGAAGACACTGCTGAAGCCATCAAGGTTTATCAACGCGATCCAACTAAGAACGAACACGTTTGGCACGAGGATAGTGCTCGCAAGGGCCAATAGAAATATAGAGACGAACTGTCGAAGATGTCGTATGCAAACAGAGACATTGGGGCACGCGTTGGGACAGTGCATCCACACTAAGCCGGAAAGAATCCGAAGACATGATGATATTGTACGCCTAGTAGGAGACAGCCTCAGCGCGAGAGGTACTGTATTCCGAGAGGCGACAGTAGAAGAGAACGGCGTAATGAAGAAGCCTGATTTAATATTTAAATCGGGTAAGAATATCAAAATAATAGACGTAACAGTAGTGTATGAACGCGATGACTATATACGAAGAGCGTACGAAGAGAAAAAGAGGAAGTACCAGAACATAGCCACAATACTGAAAGAGAGATTCGGCACTGAGACGGCCGAAGTGATTCCAATCGTCGTAGGAGCGAGAGGGGCAGTGCCCAGAGAAACAAAATCGAGCCTCGAACGGTTGGGAATCAGGAAGAGAGATATGACAGCTGTGGCCCTTATGACGCTAAGGTCCTCGATCGAGATAGCAAACGCGTTCATAGATTATGATAGAATAAATTAAGAAACTGTCATTACAAGCATAAGATTATATGTGGTGACGTCCTAGTTGTCGGCAACGCATCTTATGGTCGAACTGCCCAGACCAAATTTCTCAAACTACAAGTTAATTTTATTCGTTTCTTCTTTTCAACTTTATTCTACGGATCTACGTACGTTGAATTTTAAAGCATTGACTATACCAGAGTGAACGTATTTGATCGAAATTTTATTTTATTTCTGTTTCTTTTTTGATGTGTAAACATCTTAGCGCTCGGTCCCGGTAAGGACTAGCTGAGACTCGAGCGTCACGTTATGCTAGGAGGGCGGATAAGATCCGTGTGAACTGTGAGAGAGCGTCAATGTGTGTGTGTGTGTGTGTGTGTGTGTGTTAGAACCATAGACATGAAGTATGGACTGCGCATAATATGTCCGCCCGAGGAAAAGAGATAGCGATCATTCCGGGCC
>JABMBS010033291.1:0-17866 GCA_018491695.1 Lissonota sp. PSUC_FEM 10030012 | reverse complement strand
TTTTCGTGGTGATGACTTATGTGATAGTTTTCGTAAGAAATTTGAGATATGTTCCTTTTCGTAAGCAGCGTCGATTTATTGTCGAATTAATTGAATTTCGATTTTGTCCTGATTTTCAAGGCAATTTCTCTTCAAGTCGATTTCGTATAGTGAGTGTCTCACTCACGATACGAAATGAAGCCAACAAACCTTTTGTGCTCTGGAATGAATTTTGGAAGAAACTCAGCGTCACTGTCGATCGTTGGTTCTTTAGTTTTTCCTCCCATGCGACCATTCTGATGCGAGCTGCTCGCGAGATTGACCATTTTATCGAACATTCGTTCCTTTTTGTCGAGACAAGGCACGGGATTCACCGGGCCTGATTCAGGCACAGTTTCGTCTTTCGCGTGAAGCTGCAAGTGCCTGATGATGTTTGTACGCACTTTGGTCGTGTAAGGGCAAACGGCGCATTGTACTTCGCGTTGATAGATCGCCTGACGCGGCAATGATTCTATGTCCATTGGTCCAAAAGTTATTCTCTCCGAGTCAACTTCGATCTTTTCGGGTTCTTTCTCCATTGACTTCTCGAGTTCTTTCTCCATTGACCTTACTCTTCCCCGTTTTTTCGGTCGGCTGGTACCGTTTGTCGGCTGAAATCAAAGAAAAAAAATCATTATATAATGATAAATTTTTTCTCACATTCTTCGAGAGTCTGACTTTATGGATTAGAAAGATGAACGACGAATACTCACGATAGGCTCGACGATGAAGAGACCATCGACAGATGGATTCTTGGGATCGGCGGGAATCAATTTCGTGTACGTGTGTTTGTGCTTGGCCTTCATATGCGACATTGCTTGGTATGACATTGGATAACGTTCTTTGCACATCGAACAACCAAAACGCTTGAGACCATGCAGCTTGAAGTGTTCAATGAGAAAGCCAATCTTGACAAAACGCTTGCTGCAATGCACGCAATTCAAATTGTTGTTCTCCTGTGCGTAAATGCACTCCTTCATGTGAGTTCGCAGAAGTGCCGCACTCCCAGCGCCGTATTCGCAACCGTCGTAGCCACACCTGTACAAATTACTGCCTGTAAATCCCGTGTCCACTATATCATCCAAGGTCAAAGGTCTGTTGTAAGGTTCTTCCTCTTCGATCTCCACCGCTGTCGTATCCGCAGCTTCAACGTCCAATGAATTTTCGTTACTGCTGCAAACAATAACGGCTTGCGGATCCATAGAAATTTTCTCGATCTTCATACTCATCTCGCTCGTTTCGATCGTTTCTCTCGTCGATTCATTCATAACTTCGTCAATTTTTTCGCTGCTCAAAGTGACGCTTGATTCTTTCGTCGACGGATGGAGATCCTCAATTATCTCGATATCGCTATCATCATCGACGCCCACCTCAACCGGCGGCGATGGATCATCGACTGTATCAGCGCTCTGTGCTTTCTCAACGCTCTTGAGAAATTCTGGATTATCGAGAATATTAAAATTCAAGAATTCCTCGTTACAGTATAAAGGCTCGCTGGCCTTAGGTGTTGAACCGATTGACTTGAGAACGGAAGGTCTTGGAGAATCGCTCGTTGTTGTAACAGTAGTAGTCGTTTCCGTGGTCAACGTTGTTGTTAACGTTGTCGTTGGGCTCGTTTTCGACGCTGTCTCACCAACGACGTCTTTCACCTTCGCGATTTTTCTTATACCTCCGGTATCATCGACGATCAGCATATTCTCCGATGACTGTTTCTTCGGTGATATCTTACGTATCTTCGTGATAATAGTTGGCGATGGATTATTGCTGTTGTCAACGGGACTAGCAACCGGACTCGGTACTTTTATCGGTTCAATTGAATCCAATTTTTCATAAGAGAACAATCGATTCATACCGATATTGGCAATCGGCAGTGTAACTTCACCGGAAGCCCCTGCAACGTCGGACGTTGTGTTGCGATCAACTTGCAGCCACTGCTTCGTCTTTGGTATGTCGTTGGAGTCTTGTCCGGGTATGAGCGTGAGCTCGGTACACTTGTAACTCTCGTCGACATTGAGAACGATCAATTGTTGTATAACGTCCTTGTCGCGTACAGGACGAGGCTGTAGAGTTCTCTCGAGGATGTGAGGCGGTCGATTGTAATGAGCGGCGCTTAGATGATCGTGAATGTCGGGCGCATGATCGGAACCGAATAGACAATAGAGACACTGATATTTGTGGATACCGTGGAGCTTGTAGTGAGCGACAAGTTGTTCGGCTTTGAAGGACGGTGCGGGACAAAGATGACACTTGAATATCGACAATGAATTGCCGTGTTTGGTGCGCAAATGTGCGAGAAAAGCGCCAGGCACGTAAAACGATTTGCCACACTCGTGATGACAAACGAACGGTATGACAAATTCACGCTTATCGATCACCTCGATAGGTGGACTTTCCTTATGACCGAGAAGCACCGAAGTCTCCATACCCTGATGAACAGTCGCCTGATGAAGTTCCACGTAGGATTGGGCCAATCCACGATAGAAACAATAATTACACTGATACTGGCAATATATATGTTTATCTTTGAGATGTTCGCTCATCGCGTTCCACGAATTCAACGTTTCCGAGCAATAAGGACAACGTTGAAAGTCGTAAGTCATTACAATGCCGAGTGTACGATCGGCGTTATCCTTGTGCTGACGATAATGCAGACCAAACGATTGCAGACAATCGGTCGTGTAGGTGCACGAACGTGCCATGCATTTGTAAAATTGTCGAAGTTTCGACGGTTCGAGCATAGCCGTAAACACCTCGGGTGATTTCAATTTTTGACCAAACACACGATGTTTACGATTCTTCTGTTTGAGCAGTGTTAAACCACGTACGACTTTGACAATTTTCAAATTTTGCTTTATCGCCGGTGGTATTGGCATCACGGGTACAGATACACCGGCTATGGTTGATCTCGCAGGTGTATTCTGAACAGGTCCAGCAACACCGGACCTGACAACGCTGCTCGATTGAATAGCAGGACTTGTTCTCACCGCGATATTTGCATTTGGAATCGTTGGCGCTGGCCTTATCGCTATGGTATTCGGCATTATCGGAGCAGGTCTGATCGGTATATTTGTCATTGGCATCATTGGCGCGGGTCTTATCGGAATATTGTTACCCGGTAACGTTATAGCCGGTCTTATAGGGATGTTGCTCGTAGACAACGTTGTAGCCGGTCTCAACGAAACGTTGGTCAATGGTACCATCGTTACTGGTCTTATTGCGATGTTGGTCGTTGGTACCATCGTAGCTGGTCTCAGAGGTAAAGTTGTCCCTTGTATAGTCGCTGTCGGCACACTGGTTACCGGACGTTTCAATATATTCGCCATATTCTTTTTCAACAACGACAGCGTACCTACGCCGCTCTTCGCGCTTGGGCTGGGAGCGGCTTTCTTCATTATATCGATCGTTCCCTCGTTTGAATTGCTCGCGACACCCGCAAGACTGACGACACTCTCGATACGAATGAACGAACATTCCTCGTCCGTATCGGTGTTAAGAATTTCCGTGCTACTCTCGTCGATGCTCAATCCTTGTGCAACTCTGATGGGCGTTATCTCGGCCGGTATTTCCGGTGGACTGGGCACGGAAAGCTTGTCGCCGCTCAATCTACGTAAACGTATGAATTTTTTCGGCGGTGATGATGAGTTTGAAGACGTCGTCGCGATCGTTGGTACCGTTGTCGTCATCGCTGTTGTTGTAATCACTGCTGCTGGTCGCGGTGGTGATTTTGGTGATGATGGTGGAGCTTGTTGAGAATTCGCATCCGTTAAGAACGGGATAACGGCCTCGTCTTTGACATCGATAACATCATCAGCCTCTTTAGCGACATCCTGCAACATGGCATTTCGCCTACCGAGAAATTTTTGAATACTCGATATCGGGATGGCATTGGGCTTTTTGGGAATAACTCCTTCGGTCGTTCGTTGTTCGGGCGTATCGTCACCGCTCTTATCCGCATTTGCGCTATCATCAGCACCGGAAAACGGCTTTTCACTCTGTAATTTAGCAGCAAGACGCTGAATCGTAGTCATGATCGGTGCGTTAGAGGTTGCATTGATATTAAATGTTTCCTCGAGCAGGGAATTGACGTCAGCCGGAATCTCAGAATCCGATTGTTCCGTGGAGTCAGATTCATAGGACGGTGGTTGTACGGGAGGTGCGTTGTCATTCTCACTTTCGTCGTCATCGCTACTCTCGTCTTCGCCCTTGCGATCCTCGTCGAGGTTCGTCAGTGGATCCTTCATTTTCTTCTCAGCTTTATCATCGACCTCTGTATTATTCTCGTCGGTTGAAATTTGTTCTGTCGTCACATTGCTGTCAAAGACGGGCTCGTTTTTCACCTCACTCTCCGGAATATCGTGGATATTCTCAGCAAGTGCATCACTGAGACTCAGTGAAGTCACAGATTCGGGTAACAAAACTGGCAAATTCATTGAGGCCGTCAAGTCCGAAGATGCTTGTTCATCGGAATTTTCCGCTTCACCATCGTCAGCGATTTCGCCGAGATTCTCAGTCATCTTGTCTTTTAATTTATCGGTTATCGAAAGATCCCTCTTCTCATTTGACTTGTTCACTAATCCGATATTCTTGACGATCTCTTCCATCTTCTTTTGTCTCTCGAGCTGTATTTCATCCTCTTTGTTCTCCAATTCAGGGGGACAAACAAAGGCGCTCAAATTTCCGGCCACGGGAGCAGTATCGTTGGGAATTTCTTGAGACAACGAGGGCTCAGCCACTGTCGGCTCAATAGTTGATTTCACGGTTTCCGCATTATCCTCATTCTTAACTTCCTCGCTCTTCAAGGATTCGTCGACGATATCGATATTGTCCGCATCGTCGTCTGCCGTTCCGGCAACGTTGATCATCGTATTAGCCGTATTATCGGGGATCGGATCGTCGGCAAGGGCCACTGGATTCTCCACGATTGAGACACTCTCAGATTTGAGTTCTGTTTCTTCCATCGTACTGCCAAGATCCTCGTCGACGTGCGAGGACATGTCGATTTTTATAATTTCCACTTCGGGAGAATTTTCATGATGCAATTTTACGTGTTGCTCAACGTGACTCCTGATCAACTGTACGAAGTTGCACTTGCTGCACAAGTAACCGTAGAGAAAATCATCGTCAGGCACAGAATCTTCTTGTATAGCAACGTGCACATTACCGATATCCTTGCTCTTTCTACAAATTCGCTTATAATAATGCGTCCTCATGGAGGATCGAGCTACCGTCTGATAGTCACAACCGCTACAGCGAAATCTGTACTCTCCCGTGTGGGTTGTACAATGCTCGTAAAAAGCCTCGATTGCATCTGAAATCGAGCCTTCGGTCGTGAACACACAAAAACGACATGTAAATTTGCGATTCTCCTTCATCACGGTTTTGGGTATTCTCTTGTCATAATTACCCGTGCGTGCCTCTTTAATGGCAAATCTAGCCTCGACGGGAGTTAAACGCGATATCATTATCTCTTTTCCCCTATGACCACGCGCATAATGATGAACGATCATTTTTCCAATGAAGGTACAATAGAAACACTTGAAACGATCCTTTTTCGCCGACCATACGTAATCGATTAATTCTTGGTTGTCATAAACCTTGAATTCAGTCTGAATGATTGTGCTATTTTCGCCGATGCTTTCATTCGACTCAAGTTCATCAAGCGGTCTTTTAATGTCGGTTGTATCCGATAAATCGGAATTCATCGTGATCGACGTATTTTTCGTGATATCGGCATTATTCTCTGTGGATCTTGTCATCGAGCTGTCTGAAAGCATTTCTTCTTTCGTTTCCACAGCCATTGGTGTTCCACCGATACTATCATTTAAATTTATCTTCCCTTCGTGGGTCTCTTCAAACGATATTTCGAGCTCGGAGCGTGTTGGAGATTCTGTATCGCGGGTTGTCGTTGTAATCGGCGATTGTGTTTTTTTCTTATGCTTTTTCCTGACGATGCCTAATCTCCAACTGGGTCTCTTCTTTTTTTTTCTAGGAGCGGCAGCTTTTGCATCGGTGATTGGCGCAACCTCGTTATCATTATCGGCATCACCAGAAGTTTTCTCGCCCGTTAATTCAATGAGTATATCACTGAGTAACTCGGCATTCGTGTCTGGTTTGTTAGTGGCCGTATTTCCCTTTTTCGAACGCGTTAAACTGCTCGCTCTCGATAAATCCGAAGCAATACTTTCCATCTCGTCGCCCGAGGCAGCAATGTCATTTTTTTCATTTTTTAGAACACTCTGTTTACTTCTGCTCGATCTTTTCTTTTTCGATGTCGTTGACTTCCCGCTCGAAGACGTGCCTTTCGCGGTTGGTGACGATGTCGTTATACGTCCACGTTGCTCGGGATGCAGCGATATATCGACAGCTGCCGTTAATTCCGATACGTCAATGCCGAAACTCTCATCGGACGAACTGTCAAACATCGTTTTTGACGAAGAATCAATTTTACCAAGATCGGTTTTGTCAGATTGAACATTTGAATCTCTCATAGATTCACGAAGACCGACTCTCTCGCTTCTTCGTAAGAAGTGAGCCTCCCCATCGTCCCTGTTGCCTTTTGAATTATCATCGACTGACGCTGTATCGTCCGTTATCATTTCCGTCGTCTCGTTGGCCTCGTTATTATCGATTCTCGTTGAATCTTCTTCGGACTCACTGTCGGACGTTGGTATTTCTTTTACGGATTTTTGTGTTTTTCCTCTAGTCCTTCTACGTCTACTTCCTCTCGTTCCAGCGCCTCGTGCCTTTGAATTCACCGACTGGGGACGCTGTATCGCATCCTCGAGATCCGAATCGTTTCTCGTCAAGCCTTTCTTCGTCTGTCCTTCGGCAGATATATTTGAATTTTCCTGAGCTTCCTTCATCACTCTGCACGTACGATGACCAGTTGCTGTTATTACATCCTGGCTTATAAACATTTCACGTACGTCCTCTTGCAGCATCTCCAGGGAATTGCGACGTTTCGGTTTTTTACCGGGACCCTTTGCCGGCAGTTTCGATTGTTCCTCCGCCGATGCCTCGTTTGTTTCGACAATAGACTCAGCCTCATCGTTCGTTTGGTCTTTCGTCGATGACGCACATTTTCCTTTTTTCTCGGGTTTTTTTCTTCTAAACGGCTTACCCCGTCTATTCGCTGCTTTTGGGATGTCGTGCGACTCATCGTCCGACTTATCGCTATCTGCTTTTGCACTGCTATTATTTTTCTCGCCATTATTCTCTTTGTTCGTTTCTTCAGTCACTTCGGTTTCATCATTATTCGTCATCTCGACGATACCCAAACGTTCGGCGAGACATTCCTCCTCCGAGCTATCGGACACTATTACACGACGTTTTTTCTTCACGCCAACTTTCTTGCTCTCGCTGGGCAACTCCTCCTTGTCGGAGCTACTCTCTGATTCCGAATCGATTATTTTCTGAATCTTCTTGAATTTCTTTTTAGTCCCCAGTGCTTCACCAAATTTTTGCATAATATTTGACTCGAAAAGTTTCTTCACCTCATCAGACGTGATAGATTTACGTATGAGAGCCTCGATCAATTCCTGCGTCACTCCCTCCTTCGATATTGGCACTTCGGGTTCTTTTAGAATTGTATTAACTTCCTCGGAGCTTTTGGTCGATGTGTCGACAGTTTGTTCGGAATCAGTAATTTTACTGGCACATTTGTCAGTTTCTGTTATCTGCTCAGGCGTGTCTTTGGTTGTTGCATTGTCCAAAACTTCGATGACTTCCTTGACGATTTGCGGCTCGTCCGTTGTTTCACCGGTTGTACTCGTGACCTCGGCTTTTTTATCATCAGCTTCGTTGCGCAAGCTCGATCGAGAAATCTCCGAATTATCGGGACTTCTAACATTCGCAAAATCTGTATTTTCATCAGGTTGATCCCAAGACTCTTCAACCGTATCTTCGACGTCTTTAGGCGGCTCGGATCTAGGTGGGGGTTCGGGTTTTCGTATTTTAGGTATCTTGAATTTTTGAAGACCATAACCCTTGCCGGTCTTTGATCGCGTATCGATAACACCGTAAAGACTCTCCAGCGGCGATTGCATCACGTCCTTGGTCGGTTTTTCACTGACCATTTTAACCTCACTATCCTTATCACGTTTTTTCTCACTTCTATCATTTTTCTGCTGACTCTGTTGATGTGAAATCCTCTTCATATCGTCTCTCTTTCGATTATCCTTGGCCGCATTATGCTTGTCTTTGGAATCATCGGTTCGCCTTCTCTGATTACGATCACTCGTCACTGATGATATTTCTTTAGGTTTCGACGTAGGTGGCGAAGTTTGACGAGGTTCTTTGTTAAAACGAGGATGTTCCCGACGCACATTTTTTGGTGCACTCAGAGATGGGATCAGCGGTGGGATATTGGCACTTTGAGGATTCGCCGTAGGATCGTTGCGCATACGAGGATCACGAGAATCACGTGACTCGCGAGGATCACGATTGAAGGGAGGTTTTCGAGAATTTTCGGAAATTCTGCCTCGATCGTTGAAGTTTCTGTTACTCTGCAAGGGTGGTCCTTGCTGAATTCCTTGCGGCGGTAGCACCGATTGTGAAGGTCCTCCTCCATTACCTCCTCCTCTGTTCGAACGATTCCACTGACCGGAGTTAGGTGGTCCTTGAGATCTGGGATATTGAATATTTTCGGGTGGTCTATTGCCAGATTGATCCCAGCCCTGACGTTGATGTGGAAAATCTTGTGGTCGATCGAACTGCTGAACGTTTGAACGATTATCCGGAAATTGATTATACTGCGGGCCCATTCCGTATCCTTGAGGTCCCTGCATCATTCCCGGCATCCCAGGACCTATATTTTGATTAGGCATATCGTCACGGAAACCGGGATCCATGCAGGGTCCCATATTCATATCCATGTGCGGTCTCATATTCATATCCATATGCGGTCCCATATTCATATCCATGCACGGTCCCATATTCATGTCCATGGGTGGCCCCATGTTCATATCCATGCATGGACCCATGTTCATGTCCATGTTCATTTCCTGCGGATTCATGATCGGTCTGCCACAAGAATTCAGGGGACCCTGATACTGCGATTGTCTCATGTGACCGGGTTCGTTCATCATGTTGGGGTCCATTGGTAAATTATTCGGTCCACCTTGCATCCACATGTCAGGGCGTTGCTGTTGCGGATAAATGTTCGGTCCCTGAGGACCCGTCGGATAATTCATATTCGGTCCCCAGGGACCTTGATTGCAAGATTCACCTCCATTGCCTCCTCCTCTACCGGGAGAGTGATGCATCATTCCTCTACCGGTACTCTGATGGATCTCCCTCTCGATATCACGTTCCCGCTGAAGCTCGCGTTCACGTTCTCGCTCAAGCTTCATCTCACGTTCGCGTCTCTCACGTTCACGCTCTTTCTCACGCTCGCGCTGTATGATGGTCTTGTAAAACTCGTTGCTCTCTCGACGAGGATCGCCATCCGTATTAGCGTTATATGATCTTCGCTGATAAAGCCCGGAGCCTCGATTGTCGTTATTGTCTTTATCGTTATTACGCGAAAATGCACTGTTCATGGGATTCGGCTCTAATTGAGAGGCGTGCTTGTGATTGTCGCGAGATTGTCGGGGATGTTTCTCATATTTTTCGGCATATCGAGGCGAATGATTATCACGATCTTTCGACGGAGAGGGAGGTCGATTTCGCGGATCGGTGGGTCTTTCTGCATTCACTGAGGACGACGATTGTGATGAGCCACTCTGAGAGCCCAAGGCTTTCGTGTCTGCACTCTGCTTAGTCGGTGTACCTGATGGACTTGTGATGATTTTACGAGTAGTCGTGTGACCTTGTAACTTCACAATAGGCTTGTCGATTTCTTCCCAGCGTCTTTCGGTTTCACGATCGACATCCATAGGAACTATTCCGATATTCTTCGTATTTTTCGCATCTTTGTTGCTCGTGCTCGGTCCCACTGCGATATTCTTTTCATCGTTCTCTTTCTCGGACTTCTTATCGTCGTCCTTTTTTGCAACATCCTTTTTGCTTGAAATTTCAGTTTTCTTATCGCTATTGTCCTTCAATAATTCCGCGATATCCTCAATCGTCAAGGGCGGCATCGTCAGTACCGGAGGTGGTGAAACGAGCAACGATGTAGTTGATAATTTCGGGAGTGGTGGCAAATCCTTGGCTTTCGGCGATGTCTTGATGTTTCTAGATACGTGCGAATCGATGTCGGGTGACCGTAGACGAGGCTCCGAAACAATCGGAGGATCAAATTTCGACGTTGAAGCATCGGTATTCGCGTTCATTGAAGATTTCTTGTCCAAAATAAGCACGGGTTTCCTCAGTAAGCCTGAGCTTTTTGATGGTGTTGGCACTGTTGGTATGTGACGAAGAACTCGAGGTCGACTGTCTGAGCTTTTTGATGAACCACCGACGGAACTCGACGATGAATCGGACTGCCACAGATTCGGAGTTTTCCCGACTGAACTGTGTATTCCATCAGGATAACTCCATCTTGATATTCTCTGATTAACGGGATCAGGATCAACTTTTCTCAATGGATTAGTGGTAATTGGTTTAGCCTCCTCGCGTTCCGTGGGAATGATTATTGGCGTTCTCACAGCGACCGTCGCGATCATTTCACAAGCATCAGGACTTGCTGGTACGTCGCCCCTGCTTGTAAAATCATCGCTACGCTCGGTTGGTATTATAATAGGCTCTACAGTCTCGGATTGCATTATCGTATCCGGACTCGCCGGTGGACTCGGACTCGCCGGCGTCTCGTCTTCCTCCGTTTTTTTAATAAATACTTTTTTGTGCTTCATGTCGGTATCCTCAGCACTCGTTTTGTGTTCGCTCGTACACTCAATCTTTGGTTCTAAATGCCTGAGAACAGCATTTTTGCATTCGTCGGATGCTCACACTTCTTGTATCTTAAACTCTACTATAAGTTTCTTTTTTTTTCCTTTTTTTTTTAAATCAACTGTTTGTACTCACCCTGTGCTAGTTGGCTTTGAATCTTCGTTACTCTTGTTACTTTGTGGACTCGTACCCAACGAATTACCCTGAAATTCGCGATGAATTAGAATCATTGAAATTCAACTGCCCGACATAGGCTACAAAAGTTTGCATCCATGAGTAAAAGTAAATGATAAACACGAAAAAAAAATTAAATGGAGAAAAGAACTGAAAGTATTCCTATAGCAAGTGAAAGACTTTATTTCCGAATAAATTCTGTTCGAAATTTTTATAAAATATCAACATGAACCATCGAAACGACTGTCTTACCTTTTCCACTTTACTATGTAGTTTTTGAAGAACCAGCTCGCATCGTTGCAGAGTCTCGATCTTCAACCTGTTGAACGGCAACCTAATAAAAAAAATATATAAATAAAAAATTCACTGACATCGAAATATGTTGTGTGATAAACTTCCACCATGGCTCATGCAAGTTTCATGACATAGAGGAGCGAAGCAAATTATTCGTGAGCGTCAGATTGATAAAAAATGAAGACGATCGCATGGCATACAATTATTGTATAGTAAATTTCACCTTTCCTGTTTATGATAATGGAATCGACAATGTATTAAATACTTTGATTGAAAAAAAAGCACTAAACGCATTTCTAAATTAATAGATAATTTTCAGTTGTACATATACAAATTTCGATTTTTAACATCTTTGTACACGCTCAGCAAAGATACTTTTTTATATATAGTAACCTAACTAAATGGGCTGGGAAGCGGAGATGAAATTTTGTTAATATTGCAAATGTGTATGCGAAAAGATTTAGAACAATTCGTAGAACCAAAGGGGGTATTATAATGATCAGGCAAAGTCCATCATTATCGAGCACGTACTTCCTCTTGTCGTCAGAAAGTATCCGGTGAAGGCTTTCCATCTTATGCAACTGCGACTCACGGGATTTGTCCTTGACTTTTTTCAATCTTTCGATCATTGCCTCCAAAAAAGGAATGTATTTTTGCATCTCTGCAAACTTCCTCTCGTACTCGTCCATTATCGTTGAGTCTTGTTGAGCCACCTGCACCGACACAGTCAATCATTGTATATCGATTTCTCAATCGATAATTTTTTTATTCCGGCTCGAGATTTTATGTAAGTCGAAAAAATGACTCTTGTACTGGACTTGAGACGGTTTATGAGACGTATATCATGTAACAATGGTTTTTTTTCTTAGACGTCTTTAGTGTGAGACAAGCGATGATTGACAATGCATGTTTTGGTCAAATCCACCGTACATATTAAGCTTTTTATCAATGCGAATTTTCCCCCCGTGAAATTAGTCTAGCAGTATCAATCAATTGTCGTGTAACATTCTCCTTTACACTTCCGTCTTGTACGTGTGAGTTGGTAATCTTCAAGTTCGTGACTTGGCATTTGCATTCACAATGCATTGTTGGTACAAGAGCATGTTTAGGACTTCATTTCACATATTATACTTCTAGGTCTACAGCGAGCGTCGGGAGCGAGCAGCGGCTTATACTTTTCGGGGTCGAGGATATCTTAAGTATCCTGAAAGTAGCATTCTATACCGAGCGTTTAAAAGATAATTTCTGTTATTTTATTCAAGCGATAAATAAAACACAAAGTGTCTACAAGTCACAACAATGTAACTTTACATAGTATTTGAAACGTGCAAGTGTCCGCTTTAGTTTACGCTCAACGGTTACAATTTTCACCTCTGTGAGCATGAGGATTGTCTTCTATATTACACCTACACTCTACTAATTATAGGGGAATGCTTACAACCTACAGATCCTTTTAGAAAAATAAAATATTGTGAAAAACGTATCATAAATTACTTTTTAAAAGTCGAAGTCCAAAAGTCCAAGTCCAACCTGTCAATAGGTCCGCGAAAGCCCCCTTGGGGAAGAGTTTTCTCTCGGATTCGAGTACCCCCATCAGTAATGCGCTTCGCGTTCGCAGACTCTCTCTGTCCCTCTCTTTCTTTTCCATATGCGATAATCTCAATAGGTCCGCTCGAACGATAGCCAACGGGTGCTTTCCAAGCATGAGTGCGAGAGAGATATCCGAGCGGACCTCTCTTGCACTCATGCTTTGTGTCGACTTGTGTCTCTCCTAGGCTGGGCGTACTTATTCAGAAGTTCGCACACGAAAAACTCGAGCTCGGAGTTCGAGTTGGAGTGCTCGAGCGAGAAACGAGGGGAAGCGAACATATTGCGTGCGGACCTATTGGCAGGTTGGACTGTACCTCCATGTACAATTTGGTTTTAATTGATACCCTTTTCAGATTTTTAGGACTCTTCCTGTTTGGGTTTCTTTGATTCTCAAAAAAGAACTAGGGAATCGGTTAACCGAATACGAGGACTAGAATCACTCAGGGTGATGTGAAACATCTTCTCAGAATGTCTTTCCCGATCTACCGTCTGCCTCACTTGGGCAATTTTTGTCGAGCCAGTGTATGTTGAAGATTACTTTAATTACGAAATTATTAAAGAAATCTTAAGCATTAGCGGTAGAATCATTAATGCCCGAGAGTCTTGCACCAGGGAGAAGTGTTGCATATAGTGATCTACACAAAATGAAGGATTTTATTCTTCAACTTAGCCACAAGGGGCATAACGAAGATACTTATGCCCGGTTTCTTTGCATAGGGTTAACTTGCGGATAAGATTGTCCAGTCGTGAAGAAATCGACCCTTGAATCTACATTTGCTTGGAAAGTTATAAGGGACTAATTTTCCAACTACAATTACTTCACGAAGAGAAACTAGTTCGTGATCCCTAATTTTTTATTTTAATCATTCATCGACAAAATACTTTATTGTCCTCCGGACGTAAAAGTGCCCTTTTACACCCACTTCGTGGGCGTAAAACGGCCCTTAACGCCGTCGGACAATAAATTATTGTATGACACTCGTACAAAAAAACTTTTTCGGAAAAAGTTTTTTTGTCCTCGTATCATAATGTACTATTTTTTTCGCGCCTGCACGATTTTCGTGTTTTTTACTACATGTGTCAATGGCCAAAAAGTAACCCTTTTCTGACCGCTGATACTGAAAACAGCCGAAATCGGTTCTTTTTTCCCCTGCGGGAAAAAAAACCAACCGATTTTATCTTTTCATCATCAGCGACTAGAAAAAAAGTATCGTGTGCACCATGAGACAGAGATACGTCTTTTGTTCCTTGGTACACAACATACTATTCCACGTATGTTGATCTTCGGAAAACCGTAAAAACGTAAGAAATAAAAAAATTATAAAAACATTTGAAAACAATTAACTGAAAACTGAAAATTAACCTCAGTGATGCAACCCAAACCCAAATTGAACGAAAGAAAAATCATGCGTCCGGGTCGCAAGTATGATCGAGAAGCAGGTAGACGAACTATCGTCGCTGATGCCTTCGAGCCATTGACCTGACGGCCATTTTGAATGTGCCACAGGACACGTCCGCCAGAGTTACGCAATGGCGATCCCAATTCTGCGAATATTCCGATATTACGCCGCGCATTTGTTTGATCACCGCACGAAAATATCGATAGATGAATTTATTTCCTTCGGTAAGACTCGAATAACACTTTGAAAAGCCATTCTTCAAAAAGTTAATTCGGTCTTTGTCGATGCTCAATATTGCAGCAGGCAACTCACCGACGCTAAAACGGATCGATATTAAAACTCCAATAGGTTGAGCACCTCTGAGCAAGGCAAAACTGAAGAGACGCTCGATTTATATCGTGCATTCGCGGTGAATATGCCGTATCGTAGTTTCCATCACTCACTCTTCAATAAGTTCGAAAATTAATTTCGAACAAAAGCAGCTATCTCGATTTCAAAATGGCCGTTGAAGCAGAGAGGTGGGTACTCGCTTGTGCGATTGACCAATTTCTCGAGGGCCATGAGAGGTAATTTTATTCCGAGGGTTCTCAAATCACGGACTAATAGTGAATAATTCGTGAAACTCCTCGAACGATATCGCGTGGGAGTCATCATTGAAAATAATTCGCCACTTTATTTTTTACGTTATCATAGAGAAATGTGAGATAAAGCGTTTTTCACGAGACACGTGGCCGATCGTGTACGTGATCGTGGAAAAATAAACGCTACAAACTGTTTGAGAAGCCTGACTAAGCAAGCACACATGTTTCTCATTTTTTCTCCTTCGATTCAGCTTTTGTTTTTTTCTAGGCTTTCGAGTGTTTTCCTCTCTCACGATGCTCACATTTCTTCGATTATAATTCTATCACACCGAATTACCATAATTCGTAATCGTCGGAAAACTCTCTCGGAAAATATTCAATCAAGTGTGTAATTTCGCGTCGCCATCGTGAACGATAAACTTCAACAAAGCGAAATTAACATACAAACACGAGATAAAGGCCAACGAGTCTTTTTTTCTCGTGCAATACAATTGTGATACAATGTAACGCCGTATTTGTCACAGCGCACTTTTTGATCAATTTGCACATTGAAACATTGCTGGGAAATTCTTGCACGCCACTATACAAACGAGCAATGTCCACACAATTCTCCTAACGTTGAGAGGAATGGGGAGGAAGAGGGAGATTACGAAGCTGTTCGATTTGAGGGGGGCAAGGACCGTCTCACAGTGTTTGCCATACCATTGTGACAGAATGTTTTTTAATCCACATCGCAAAATAGAGGTGAAGAAAAAAATGCATAAAAAAAAAAAAAGAATATCATACTCTCAGGCGCGTCACGCCTATGAAGATTCTTTCTCTCGGACGAATCATCTCGCGATTTTTCTGCCCGCTGCGCACTTTGCCAGTGTCTTTGTCGAATTTTTACCATCTGTCTGCTCTTTTCGCGGCTGAAAGAGAAAAATAAACACCGAAAAACAATTCTTCTGTCTGCTCCGAAGGATTTTGAGCGCCATAAAAGCTAATTTCGTCTACCAAATGCATTGGGGAGACTGGTTAGGGTTAAAAATATACAAATTCCTCGCCTTTTTCTCACACGAGACACGTTTAAAGGACAAAAAATTTGGCTGAGGCTTGTTCTTTTCTCTCTGCAAAAGCTGCGCGCGGATTAAATCGCACGTGTGTGTTTTTTCGTGGGTGTCATTTTTTTTTTTTCCTCCACCCCAGGAAATGTTTCGATTGCTTTTTCACTCCGCATTTTCACATGTTATAAATTTTTAAATAGAAACTCTTTATCGCTGAATGCTCTGAAAACAGAAGAATTTTCAAAATGTCGTCTCGTGGTCGAATTTATTTAAAAGTCCAAAAATCATTTGAAAGGTGGAGGGGACAAGATCGAGTGTCAAAGATCGAGGCGAAATGCCCTTCGATCCATTGTTAAAATAAGAAACGAAAATAAATATAAAAGAAAAAGGTCGACGATCCGCCCTGTGCGAGATTTAAAATTGAAATTTTGCCACCTCTCGAAGTTGTAGTCGGCCCCGGCCTAACACCGGGCTTAATACATAAATATATAAATATACATATATGTATTTTAAGCCTGTTTTGGATCCGCGCACGGCTCTTCGATCTTGATTATCGGCGTGGGCCCGCCACTTTTTTTCTCGCGCTTGTACCTCGAGCCTCTCTCCTTCCTCTTTCGCTCCTCGATTTGCATGAATTATTCCTCGTGTCGTTTCAGCGCGACTCCCAGAGGACGAGCACACGCTTTTTTTACCTCCATCCTCCCCATCCAGGACGAATTTCAAATCCGCGCGTTAAACTTTGCTTCTCTCGCTCTATCTGCCGCCTTCTTCCCAATTTCATTAATTTCTTCGTCAACATTTTTGCCATTTACCACGTACAAGAGGAGACTCAATCGACTGTATTTCCGAGAGAAAGACTCCGAGAAAAGACGCGAAAGATGGATTTCGCGTCTGGCGTCGACGAGGCGCGAGTCTCGAGTGCTTATATAAATAATAAACCACGTATCGATGACTGCCTGACAAAATGGCACAATTCACTCGATTCGTAGCGTTGATTCCATCGTCGTTGAGGCCTTTTGTCGGTCAATAGAGTCGCGAGACTGCGAATGAGCCCGAGAGAAACTCGAGAGATCGATGGCGAAGACGAGCCACCGTCGAATCGCGAGGGATTTCAACCGAGCCGAGGAATCATAAAAAATAAGTAACATTAAGTCGAAGCTGCAAATGCACTTCATTCCACGCGCATATATGACTGATGATGCGGTTTTCAGGCGTGAAAATATGTTGCGAATGTCTTCTCCTCGCTGGAGATTCAACCGCAAATCAACCTCGAGTTTCGATATTCATAACGCGCGGTCATTGACGCTTTAACGCCACAAAAGACGTTAACATTTATGGCAAAATTTATCAATAAATAGTTATTTGAATATATCTCCATTCACCGCTATTCCAGGTATTTTCTTTTACCAGATCCCATCAAAAAATTTCTCACTAATCCAGAAATGAAATTGCGTCGTTTTAAGGCAAGGGAAATAATTTATTTTTTTCATAAAATTCATTATTCCAAAAATTTTCTTACAAATCGTTGCAATATTCATTGATGACTTGGAATGCGAAATGCATGATAAACTTGACATCTTACTAAAAATTATTGTCAATTTTTCAAAAGGGAAATTACACGCAGTTCGAATTTAGCTCTTCGCTAATTTTTTATTCGACACAGGGCGTCCGAAATCTCATCGATTCTCGGATAACACCGTTTGAAAGTTTCACAAAGTATCAATTTATCCTGGGCCTGAGCACAGTCTCAAATTACACCTGTCTCGAGCAAAAAAGCGGATGAATGCTGGTGGCTGAAATAACTTAAGGGGTTATACGCAGTCAGGAGGTTGAAAAAGGAGATTTTTCAAGAATTTCGTTTGGAAAGATATTTTAATTTATTAACGTTAAAATTTACATGATTTTGTAACTTCAAACTCTATTTTGATATTTTTAT
>JABMBS010033290.1:0-11288 GCA_018491695.1 Lissonota sp. PSUC_FEM 10030012 | reverse complement strand
ACTTGTAGCGGGGAGTATTAGCTTCGATTTCATTTTTTTAATTAGGTCTTTTTTTACTGGTCCATTTTTCCTGGGAATTTTTTCGTTATCGCTGATGATATCATAAATTATTTCAAATTAAATGCTACAAAAATCTACATCCGAATAAGACAACAAAAAACGTTTCCTGACATTTTTGTCCCAACTTTTCAATTTAGTGAAAATTTCGACAAAAGCGCGAGAGTGACGAGAAACTTAATTAATTCTCCTTTTTTCTGTCATCCCGTTATTCGATGTATATATTGTGTTATACCGTAAATTTAAGGCCGAACCCTCGAGGCATGGAAAACTCTCGTGTAACTGTAGATTAATTATGAAAGTAAAGTTTTGCACTATATATGGTTACCGCGTAGACCAGTAAACTCTGCGAATTAAACTTTTTTTCGATACTATGTGAGAGGAAAAAAAATTCAAGCAATGATTACGGAATTTACGCTTAAAATAATTGAAAGTCTAATATTCTAATTAAGTGAACTAAAGCGAATTTATAGTAAATTTTATCTTCATTATTGCAATTTTTAAAAAATAATAATACTACTTCACCAAACATCTGAGGGAATTCGAAAAATCCGTTTTCAAAAATGAACTTAATCCTCTTCGCTCTCTCCATGCATTTGGAAAACAACGTAATCGCAAACTTTCAATATAATTCCCATCACGTTTGACAATGGAAAAAAATAAAAGTTTAATCGAAATTCTCGCATGATGCACGCGACGTTTTGTACGTCGTTGCGAGAGCGAAATTGCTCGGTGAAAACGATTTTCTCCAGCATCACGATTATTTTAGCGGAATAACAAATGGAATTCGAGGAGAATACGGCGATAGCAGCTCGAGGTGTGATGCGCCATCGTCAAACGTTGAATAAGATGGACGAGGAGGGCCTTTTTTGTTGATGGAATTTTTGGCACGAAAATTGGGAGCTCAATGGACACTTGAATTTAACTGGAAAATCATCTTCGTCCAAGACGCCTCTTATCTCTGTTCTCACTTTCATCGTTCAGCCAAACGACGAAAACGCGGTTTATCGTCGCGAAGAAGACTACCGTAAAAGTAAGAACGAGAGAAGTAGAGAAAGAGAAGAAAGCTCAAAGTGCAACCGAGGGCGTTTAAGATTTTCTCCAAGCGGTGGCAAAAGGAGCTTTAACGCGAGTTTGAACGAAGAAAAAACGAGAGCGAGTTTGGGAGAGATGAAACGAGAACGTTAAACTAAAAAGTCACGCCAACGCAAATAGCGACCGCTGTTTCTCCAAGAGTCTCTCATTTGCTTTGGCTCTTTTTCTCGCTTTCTCTCTCATATAAACGCATTTGGGGAACGATGCACTTCAGTGGCTTCGCGCCTAACTTTGCCAAAATCTTTGAAAAAACCCGCAAATTTCGTCGAGGAAAAATGTCAAACAAAAATTATTATAAATTCATGGTAAACATTAAAAAAATACTGCTGAATCGTTATACAAATTAATTGGAATTCCAAAAAGAGATATTTGAAGATGGCGAGATTAAAATTTTCTCCCTGCATTTTTGGCCCAAAATATAAAATACATTTTTGCAAGTTACGTCTTGAGAATTTATGCTTTCGGCCTTATTTTGTAACGTCTTGTGCACCGGGGGTTTATTCTCGTTTTATCGCGTCGTAAATTCTCATTGCGGAATCACAAAAATAAATCTGAATCCGTAACTCTTCTGATACGATAAATTCCCATCAATTTATTTCGAGATCTTCGCGAGCGAATTTTCTCTCGTTTTCTCGCTCGCTTTGTCGTTGTATTTTGCATTTTTTATTAATATTTCGCGATCCCGAGCGAAGAGCGTCCGTGGGGTCTTTCTGTCTAACTTTAGCTCGACTTATGTGTGCATTGTATAAATACAAAGAGGGGTCCGATGAGACGCCGAAGATTCGTATACGAGCTTTGCGAGAAAAAGCTCTCTCGTTCCCAGTGTCAATGACACTCGTAAAACACTTTCCTTTTTTTTCACAGCTGACTATACAAGTCTGCGACGATTTTTCAAGTCCTATACTCTGTGCCTTACAAGCTACGAGCAAAGCAAAACATTGGAGAATTTAACGACTCTCTTAAGGGGTCGCGATTATACTTGATTTTTTTTTGTGGACATCCATTTTTAGAATCTTCACGATTTAATATTTTCTTTAAATCCATAAAAAGTACTCTATTATGATGTAATTTCATTTTTAATGTCAACGGTAAACTCCCTAAGGGCTCATCTTTGAATTTTCCAGGGATGAATCTACAGAAATTATCTAGACAGAAGCTTGGATCCTTCACATTGAAAAAGCGCCTGAATTCAGTCAATTTTGGTATTAATGTTATTATTTTAAGAACGTTGAAAAATTCGATTGAACAATAAACAAACAATCTATCCCCCAAACAGGCCCATAAAAATCCTCGCGTAACAGTAAAACAAATGATAAAGAAGCATGAAAGTTTATCGTGGAAAATTCTGACGAAAGAATGCAATTTCGAGGACAACCAATAACAGACGGATTTTTGAAAGTTTGCAGGACACAAACACGTGCAGCGAGAAATTACGAAATCTTCTCAGCATTTCCACGTGTTACACGGCATTCCTTCCGACCAAGAAATCCTTCTCAAGGACCACGAAATGTCCTTCGAGTCTTCGAGCACGTGCCCTCCCTTCGTGCCCACATACGAGGGGGCTTCAGGCAAAAATCCGGAGAAAAAGAGATTTCGTCAAACTCGGGAAGCGAGAATCATCTGAGAGCGATGCACATATTCATATATGCGTGAATGTTACTGCCGAAAAAGTTGGTAAGTAAAAGCCGGGCTCCAAAAGATCGGGAAAATGTCCCGAGGGTATGTTACCTGAGAGCATCTCGAAAGAGAACGAGGAAAAAAGATTCTTTGAAGCGGAGAGATAGTGAGAGACAACAAAAATAAAATGAGAGTAGTGTAGATCGAGGACAAATAAAGAAAAAAAGAGTGCAGACGAAATGGAGTACAGAGAGGCTTTGGATACCGGGAAAAGAGTCAGAGCAAATGGAAGATATGGGGGAATGGAGGGTAAAATGGACACTGTAAGTAGAAAATAAATGCTACGCATAATGTAAACACTTTTCATCTGAAAATATTATTTTTATCGATTAAATTGGGCGTCGAACGAAAAAAGGAGGCACCACAGTAAACATTCTCTTTTTTCGAAAATTCAAGTAATAAATGAGGAAGAACGTAAAATGATTTCCCTCCCATTTCACATCACTTTAATATCCAAAATACGTGGATCAAGCTCAATGGATTTTTGCAAATTTTTGGCGAAATTCAATTTTAATCATATTTACATTATTCAACCATTTTGCCTTTACTGTCCATTTTACCTCCCATACCCCTATGTAAATATATAAAAGAAATACTGAGTCGGAAATCGGAGAGTATAACCTCAAGTGCATCAGAGAAAAGAGAAGATATACATCACGCGGCAAAAGTGAACGATGGTGAATGATAAAAGAAGTTGAAAGTGTAGAGGATATAGAAACGCTGGCCACCGGGTATTAAACTGAGCCCTTTGCGGTGGTCCCTCCACGCGACGAGAAAATAAACTATTTTTATCGTCCGTTCGAAAAAAGAAAGAACTGACGATGCATTTCCACTCTATCGCACAGACTGGGTACATGAAATATTTTTTATGATTTTTCTCAACGAAGATAAAAAGTATTGGCAACATCGTGCAGTTTTTCGTTCCTTTGCGTTGAGGAATGAAAAAAAAAATTGCTCGAATTTCATCATTGAATTTAATGTATTCCATTGGGGACCTTGTAGCTTCGTGATTATGACCCACGTGACCTCGTGCGCCTTTTATTGGGATGATAAATTTTTCTCTGTCAAGTACACAGTGCCGCGAGACGCCGCGAGGTGAAGAATATCAGACAGGGTCAGACCGGTTGATAGATTACCAATCGACCGTGTTTGCGACCTCAATAGACGGAGAGCGAGGGAAAAAAGAGCTTTCAAAGTGCGCACACCAAGTTTCATGAATTAGCTGGTAAAGTGTCTAATGTTAAGAGGGTCACATGGAGATGGCAATTTAAAATTGATTTTTTTTAATCGCCAAAAGTGTTGGTTACTTCGTTGTGTGAAATATAAGAAGCAGTTCAGAGGATTATCGAAGGTGAAAGTCAGTGTGAAAATTATGTAAATTTTTTTATGATGTCAAAATTTGCAATAAGTTCTGTAAAATTCATTGTTAATAAGATTTAGCTTCACTCCTGTATTTAAAATAGCAAATCATCAATACAGACTCCAAAATGCCTCTCAACGATTTTTTACTTTAAGGATTTAGAATAGATGAGTTTTATTAAAATATAAATTACCATTTTTAAAACTTGCTTGAATAAAAGGAATGGCTTTAAAAATAATAAAAAATCAAATTCGTCGTCATTTTGTAAATAATCAAAGAAAATAAAAATAGCTACACATAACTCTAGCTACATTTGTACAACTGATATTTGTTTAAATTTTCAAATAACCAAAATATCACTGAAGCAATGAAGAAAAAATTTATCGTCGTTAAAATAATAATATCGTTATGTCCGTCAATTTTTAAGATTTTCCAATAAAAATTGTTACGAAATAAGTTGAATGTATAGTTAATAAAATAAAAACGTCCCCATAACTACAGCAGAGTCTTTTTCAGCCCTCACAGTGGCTTTTCCCCTCGAAACGAGCCCAAAAGTACTCTGGTATTGTTTTTTTTCTCTCTTTTAGTAACACCCGGCAAAAAAAACAATTGTAATCATCGTAAAACCGAGAAGACTTTCCAGTTTAGTAAGCAAGAGAGCGTTTTGCGACGTTTCGAAGATCACCCCGCGCGAACTCAAAATTGTCCCAGAGTTTTCTGTATCTTTTTCTCTGCGAAGTGACACATAACGAACGACGATCGGTTCACATGCCATCGCCAGATGTCCGAGAATCCAAGTGTGAACTGTTCAAAGCAGAGAGAGAAAAAGAGAGAGAGTGAAGATGAGGGATGAGGCCCTCAAAGCAGCGAAACAATAATGCTTTCAGCCCCGAATTTCTCGGAATGATCTTCAACGTTATACGTATTTTTTTCGTGAAAATGCAATGTTGCTCTCGTGAGAATTATTTGCATTTTGAGTGAATGCATTTTGTGGAGAATAAGAGGAAAAAGAGCATGGAAAACAGGCCTGAAGAAACATTTTCTTTTACGGGGTTTCCTGCCTCGCTTCAGTGAAAGTTAATTTATTTGCTCGCAAAGTTTTATTTAAAATGGTTTGAGGTTTAAATATTATAGGGAGGAGGCAGAACACTCGAGAGCAGCATAATCTTGTATTTAAAAATCCACCTGCTAATGTCTTCCTCTCGCCTCTGGGCTTTGACGTTTTATCCGCAAATTCCTCGATAATTCTCTGTGATCTTGTTTGTCGTGCCCGATTATTGGATAACTCTCGGGATTACCTAACCCACGGATAAACGGATCTCTCAGGAAAGCTCGAAAAAATTGCGATATTCAAAATCCACCTACAATCCCTTCAAAATAAACTCATCGATCCGATTGCAATAAAAAAATTAATTCGCATAAATTAAACGGTGTGCAATAAGGAAGTGGCTTCATAATTTAAAAAAATTCGAATACGTTTTGAAAATGCTCGAACTCCAATTTCACATGCGAATAATAATTAAAAATGAATCTGCAAAAAATTCCCGAAAGTTCAATGTCCATCTCAATTTTTATTTTATTTACTGGCAATGATTTTTCCGCTGAGTTGATCCAGAAAGACTCAAAGCACGATTAATGGCGATCTCATCGTCTCTCAAGTGCGATAAACGAAGGATCACTTTTTATCCAATATGTTGGTCGATTCAATGAGTCTCGTTATGCTCAAAGAAATCGGTAAAGATGTAACCCAGAGCGACGCTGGAAGCAGGAGTAATAAATATGAAGGAGAGGAGAAAAGATGAAAGAAGAGGACTCGCTTGACTCTGGATGTGACGTCGTGGATCGAACGTGGTTGTAATATATGTGTGCGTGTATAGTTACAAGTCGGTAGATCAGAGAGAAGGTTCGTAAGAAGGCGTGCACCACTCGAGAAATTGAAGTGGACGCGTTTCTTTGCCATGTGCCAGCACGCACACGCACACATGGACGAGGCTCGTCCCAGGGGTAGTTTCATAGGATCACAACCCTGGGGGGCCCTTTTGCCTTCTCAGTTAGTTCGTACATTACACCGAGCAGAGCTATACACCGATGATGTACGCACAGCACACGCCGAGTTAACTCCGCCGAAGCCCTTCAAACTCTGACGGAGCTTCCTCGCCCCGACACACAAACTTCCAAGGGCTCTATATATATTTACACGATTGAATTACCACGCCTTGGTACCCAAAAAGGGAAATCCCACAGATGGAACGAAAACACGAGCCACACAAGAAGAATCAAATGAGAACGAGGAAGAAAGAGGCAAACCAGCATTGCACTCGCGAATTAACGCGCGCACCAGTGATGAAATTATGTGGTTCGTTGAAGCGTTAACTTCATGACCAAGAAGATCACAGAGAATTGCTATGCACTCGCAAAAGGAGATCACACTGAAGAGCCGAACGAGAAATTGTCGGCGTAAGCGAGGTGGCGTTGTAAAAGATCAATTGGCCTCAAAAGAACGAAGAAAATATGAAAAGGGTGAATTGAAACATTGGTTTGCTTCCCTCTATTTGCTATAAACCTCACCAAATCGCCTCTCCAACGCATAACAAGTCACTCAGACTACCTGTATGATTTGGTGAAGTTATTAATTGGGTAGACATAATTCTGGGAAACTACCTATTCGATGGGAAATTTATGGTAGAGCATTATGTCGATGGGCATGTATTTTCGGTAGGCAAGTAACTGGTAGTTTGCTAGAGCCGTAAATGCGTCGGCCAAGGACGTTAGAACAGGGATGCAAATTGATTGTTAGGGGTTTTTACGAGCATGAAACGTTGCCTCGACTCGTAAGGCGTTTCGTATTGTCGCAGTATATCGAGAAACATCACTCCCAAAGCCATTTCTGAACGTTTCTGAACACGAACTGCCGCGATCGATGAGGTGTAACGAGAATTCTCTATTCCGGGACAATCTACAGCGAAGAAATTTGTATCGAAGAAAGAGGTTAACCAAGCTGGACTAACGATCTCGCGTGATGTGTTTGCCTCGTAGAAGTTTGCTTTCATCGGTCACGTTTCAAGAGCCAGAAATGTATATGTAGGTGTGCTCGTTCATATAGTTGCTCCCTCTCATATATAATCACAAAGTTCTGTGATCCTCCGGAGAGGGCTCTCGGCTCCATTATTAATTCAATTAAAGCCTATAAACCGATTGCAGCTTGGCGCTCTCGACGTTCTATTCCCATTCGGCCATTGACTTGGATACAGTGCGCCGGGCGTTAACTTCATACATGAGAGATTCCTGACTAAAACGGACCATTAGCATCCCGACCCTCCCCGATTTGATCAATAATTTTGGCCTGAAATCTCCAGCCTCCCTCAAAAGCACTGTGAAACTTTTGAATTCGGTTTTTTTCCGAAATCGAAAAATCTCTGTAAGTTTATCACATTTTCCAGCATTTTTTGAATTCCCAAATTGAAACTAAAATTTTGATACTGAACGAACGATTTGTACAAATTTGAAGGAATTCTTTGAGAATCGCAAGTGCTCAAGGTTGAATATCGACCAGTTAGGAGAGGAATTTCTCATACGTGTATATTTAAGTTCTATGTAGAACATTGAAGATAACTCGGATTGTTCGATAGTTGCACGTCCACCTTTTTAAAGCTGTACAAAGATATACAAAAGCGCGCATGCAAGAATATTCTAGGTTCGAGGACATTTGGGAACCCCTTATCGCCTCTCCATTCCGTAAATTTCACTGTCAGGGTCGCACTCTATCTTTTTGCATACAAAGTGACACTCAAAGCTCGCGCGTCTCATATGTGCATGCTGCTCTTGGTAAAATCGATATGGATTCTTTAGTTCCTCATTGCGACTGTAGCAGTGACGACAATGAAAAAACTGCGATGACGTTCGAGCGAGATGCAACGTTGCTCGACAATGTCGAGGTCAAGATGTATGGCGCTTCAAGAACCATCGGGAAAACTGCTCATGAAGCTCTTCACATAACTTCAGAATTGATAAAAATTGATTATCAGTTCATTTTCTACCCACTGGAGTCTTAACTTTCATTTGACACATAGTTTACGTGATAATTTGAAAAATCGATTGATTTGTGACGATTTTAGTGAAGCAGGTCAAAATGTCTTGTTGATTTACTCAAAATTTGAACTGGATATAGTTTACAACATTTTTAACGATGTGACAATGATTTCTTGATACTTTCCTTCGTTTGTTAATAAAAATCGTTTAAAGTTGTTTTTTTGGTCAAAAATGCAGTTTTTTTTATGAAAACCTTGCAATTTTCAAAATTTTAAAATAGTTAAGTTCATCATTGTACTAAAAGGTTAGGCGTAATTCTTTGAGGAGTTTTCCGATCAAATTTTGCGGGTTAACTTGATTATAGAGGAAGAATTATAACGAAAAGAATCTTCGTATCATTTTGCCGCATATGGAACTCTGCTTATGATTATGTTGATGATTTAGTTTTGGTCATTAACCTGAATAACCTGAGTTTCTAGGAAGAACTCACTAATGACGTTTCCCCGGATTCTATGTTATACGTAAACGTCACTCGCTGAATGTAATTCCCCATAATTTCAGTGCACTCCAAGAGTCAAGTTGGATTACGGCTCGGGGTCAATTGCTCTTACGCTCTGTTACGCGTCCAGAAGCTCTCAAAGTTGAGAGTTGAAAAAAAAAGAGTTGCCTCGAGGCATTCGCGCTATCTGCCTCGCTCTCCCTCGTTATGTTAAAAAAGCTAATGGCGTTGCACTGAACGCAAACCTTATCCATTTACGTAGCTGTTTTGTAGCACCTTCTCTCCAAGCTCTAACGATACATATAGAAGAGTTGCGTGGCGTCAAAAGGTTTCCTATCGGAAGTGCTTTTAACTCTGTTCGCTGTAGCTATCGGTCTCTCTGCTCCAGCTACTACTTCGAAATGGCTTCGAAATTCTATTTTCGTTGACGCTCTTTGCGCATATTATATTCTGGTATGCGACATGGTATTACGCCATACAAAGAATACGCCAAAGGGTTGAAAAAAGAAAAACTTATGACATTCTGAGTGAACAAAAAAGTTGACTATCGACTTTCAATGGAAATGCTGCGTCAAGTGCCTCCAATTTATTTTCTAGAATTTAATTGGGGTAGTTTACACCCCCTTAATTAAATCCGGAATTTAGTAGCTTTACAGAGGTTTCATTCATTCTTGTATCTTTCGGCCTCATCTATCACAATTTTCGAGGTATCAATCGATTTTCCAAAACCGAGTGATAATTCTTGAGGGTTGACTCTTGGAATTAATCTCTTTTTCCATGCCCAAAGTTCGCACGATAAAATGTGCTCGTATTTCAATCGATCACGTATTTCCGGGTCAAGGTTGGACCAATTCCCACTTTGCCGGATGTATATATGCAGACACGCGGCTTTCACGATTTCATTGAAGGCTTCTCCGTGTGTTGCATGCACGAGCACCCACGCGAATTCCTCGAGAGTCTCGCGAACATCTCAAAAGTCGAAGGTACCGAAGAGAAGGGCGCCGTTTGCTTCGTCTCGTTGTTGATGACAACGCAAGCGAATTAAAAATTGAATCTCTCTGCCATCAGCATATCAATAATCCCGCTGAGTTTCATTGTCCGGGTCTTCATTGTTGAGCGTGATCGTTTTTGAAAGTGCAGCTTTTTATTGCTCTCTTCTTTATTCCTCTCGCTCTTTGCTCGGTTATATCTGATCCAAGGGTGATGTTTCAAGGCCAAGGTACGCAAAACCTGTTCAGCCTTGATTTTCCACTCGGTAAAGAGGGTTCCGAGCGAAACAGGGTCTTCCTCGCATGTATTTTTCATCGACTACTCGATGATCATGATGATATTGCACACCTGGCCCTGTACATTTTTTATATCGGTCTGCGCAGTCCTCTCTCCTCTTTGGAACCCTTCGAAGAGATGTCTTTTTTTTCCTCTTTCAAATATTGGATATTAAATCATAACGGTTGGTTGGTTATCGAGCTCGACAAAGCGGAAGAGAGAGAGCAGAGCGAGGGGTTGGAATCCATAGTCTCGCTACGGCGAACGCTTCATTGAAAATTTATTGAATCCGCTACCAGAGTCAAGGTTGAACAGTGATACCCGATGCGGATTTAAGGCCGTACGAATACAGTGCTTCCAATTTTCATTCAAGCTTTATCCATCTCTGTTTCTCGTTCTCTTTCTCGCACTCGTTCTAACACTTTTCAAGTGTGCATGATATTTGAATGAGAAAAGCCATCGTTCATTTCCACTCTCCGTCCATCGTCGAACGCTTCATCATCATAAAGCACCACGGGACAAAGTTTCCCAACGATTTATCAAACCCACTCGATGAAATTCCTCGAGCTAACCGAGAGTGCGGAATTTCCGGTGGTTTATTTACGATATATTCTCACAAAAAACACAGAAAGGTATTTAGAAACAGATTTGCAAATCTCTTATGATGATGTGTGATGTCATGATGAGAGAGCTTAAAATAATGTACACAACGTGTAAAATAATGATTGCATGTTTGAATATGGGAAAAAAGGGGTCAAGGCTGAGATTTTCATGTCGTCAGTCGTCTAACATCCATCAACGAAATTATACTACTTTCTCTCTCGCTCTCATTATATCTCACTCGCTGATGAGACACGCACACCCGACGAATTTGTATCATTAAGGGGGTTGAGCTTCTGTATGATAAATGCACGTCGCTCGAGGTTTTTGTAAAACAGTGGATATTTTTGAAAATCCTTCGCAGAATATTTTTCACTCAAGGGAGAAAGCTACTAAAAATTGAGGGATCTTTTTTTTGAATTTATTTAGTCTATATTTTTTATTTTCAATGCAAGTTCTGTAAATTGAATGAGTTGCAATCACTTTAAACGCGTTTTCCTCAAAATGACTTTTTTCGACCTTGTCCCAGCGAATACTTAAAAACTTATGTGTCGATATTCAATTTTTTTTTTTTAATATTCGTAATCATAATGCTAAGTCTGTCCATAGCCGATTTCAAAAATTTCTAATTTTTCACAATTTTGTAAATAATTATTTACAAAATGGTGACAAATAGAAATTTTTAATCTTAAAGGCCCTTTTTTA
>JABMBS010032179.1:0-11296 GCA_018491695.1 Lissonota sp. PSUC_FEM 10030012 | reverse complement strand
AGATGAAGCAATCATGAGTTCCTGCCTACTGAATGGAAACTTTTTTTTGAGGTGACTCACATCTCACGACTACCACTGGCTCGTTTTTCAATTTTTTTTTACGAAAACTTTATAAAAGATACGCAAAAAAATGCTTAATAGTGTACAATATTAAAAAAAATATTAATTAATAAGATGACCAAAAAAAACACAAAAATATACTTTTTTCCCCTCTCTGAGACACTTTTCCCCCCTTAATCTGTAGGAAAGCCGCTATCGCCGTATGGAGGTTTTTTTTTTTAATTTGACAAAATGGCGGTGGTTTGAACAAAACGTATCGAATTTAGCCTTTTTCGACAGTTTTTCGTACAAAAAAGGATGTTTTTAAAATAATAAAAAAAAGCTTCCATAGCGCCATAGAGAATGACGTGAAGAATGTTCTGTCCAAATTTCAAACGGATAGCTTGAAAACTCTTCCTTTGAGAGTGGACACCGTGTTGAAAAACACTTTTCCGAGAAAAACGCGTTTAAAGTTTAAAAAAACAATTAAAAAAATTAAGACATTTGAGATTTGAGATTTAAAAAGTTGGTAGAATGTTTATAACAGTGTATACTATTCGATAATGCGAAAAAAAATGATTTTATGAAAATTTCACACTGTTATGATCCATTAATTAATCTAGATTAATAATTTTAAACCTGTTTCTGTTTCGGATAAACTGGCAGAACTTTGAAGTGCACGGATTATTTGACGGGATCTGGAGTCGCTATTTTGGATTTTCTGAAAATAAATAAATTTGGAATTTACTCTGCACTAATAGAAGAATAAAATATGTTAAACCCATATCCAAAAGTATTTATTTTAGATTTTAAAAAAGTCCAAAAGTTGTCCTCTCAATGGTGACCTCCCCTTAAAGCAAGCGGTGAAGCATCTTGCGGTCTGTTTTTTGAAAAGTTTGTCTCATTACGGTCTAAAATTTTTCATATTTTTCTACAGGAGTGACATTATCGATTAATCTTACAAAAAAAAAGAATTTTTTGATGCAATAATTCGGTTGCCCTCTTAAATGCCTAAAAAATGGTCAAATTCACGTATCGAACAATTTCCACTTCGTTGCCGATGATTTTCGCGCCTGCAGACAATTAAAGACTCGACAAAGAATGGATAGGCAATAAGTTTTTGACTTTGTGCAGCGTTCAACAGACATCCGCGATATACTATTATGTCAGCTGCCCACTGTTTCACACAAATTGTACCTATAGTATACCGCAGATCGAAAGTTCGTTGGTCCGGTTAATATATGCGCAAAATACGCAGGTTTTATTCATCCCTGAGACTAACTCTTTCAAAAATTTCTCAGCATATCAGGGACCTCAGAAACGACCGACAGACACCGCATTGTACACGTGAAAGCAGACCGAGGGCAACCCAGAAGGGAACATGCATGTTTCACGAGCAAAGAACATCCCGCAGCCCTCGCAAGATTTATGTCTCTATCGCGTATCCATGTGTTATTTATGTAAATTAATCCCGCGTGCATCGGTGTGTTCCCCAGAAATTACGGAAGACCGGACTTGCGCCAAGTATATGCACGAAGTGTCTCATCTAACCGCGACTTCTTCGTGTTCGTTTTCCTCCTTCCGCTTCTCTTATGAAACTTTCGCTCAATGAAAAATGGACAAAAAATACACACCCTTGTGAATTAATTCGATGCTGAACATTGTGATCCCTCCGGCTTGACTTTTTGCTTACAAAGTATGTATACATGTTACGTGAGAGACTCATCGTGCAGGTAAACATTACACAGAGTAAGCTACATCGATGCATGTAGCCGGGGAGGAACCAGCCCTTCTTGAACTCTCTCTCTCTCTCTCTCTTTCATGTACCGTTTCCATTCGGGTATCACACTCATTCGAGCTTTTCATGTTGGTTTGGCGCACCAATGAGCGCTCGGAGGGGTTGTAACAGTTGACTCAGCGGGGTTTTATGACGTATTTCATCTCCAGGAGCGAGCGAGGCAAGAACAAGGCACACGCACACACACACGTAGACATAGACTTTTACTACACGGTTGCCATTACTATAACATGTAAGGGACCAACGAATCCCTCGACAACCAAGACGCAAGAGCCAAATGTGCGTTGGTGTGTTAACGTTAGGGTCAGGAGACGCAGGCGCAGTAACGATCGCGAGTTTCACGAAGCACATGGTCCTTCATCGGCACAGACTCCAGCATCTCTCTTATTCTGCGTAATGTTGAGCCATTTTTTCAAAAATCCAGTTTTTCCTTTTGACTCTCTCTCTCCCCCTTATTTGCAATGTCAATTGACATGCGGTCTCTCCGCTCGAATCAGCCGAGACTCTTTCAGCCCCTTGCTACTCCTCGTTCGTACCAACGTCGGGTTTCCTTATCCGTTATCCATCATCGTACACACGTAGACATCGAAGAGAAGAGAGGGATCTATATATCTATCCCGGGTTGTAACGTTACTACCCTCCCGGACGCTGGGTGCGAAGCCACCCCCTTCCGCCCGGCGGAGCTGCTGCTGGTTCCACGTCGAGGGGGTTGATGTTGGCTGCTGCAGTCCTGACCTACGGCTCGACCGGTACCGTCTGCGGTCTCCCTTTCTCGTATCTTCCGGCCTATCTAGCTTTCTTCCGCTCACTTTAATCGCGGAACGTGTGGTATCAATCATGACCGATTGTCGTCTTCGAATATCGTTCAAGTACGTATCCGTAGTGATGAATGAACAGAGAGTGAAGTGTCCTCGCAGATGCGAAACTGCGAATTATCAAGGTTCAATTGTTACACGCTGTCAAAGATTTTCCGATGGACCAAGTACGTATGAAGTGCATTGAACGCTCGTGTATATTTCGTACGGATAAGAGAGGGTGAACTGTGTGTGGTGAGTGGAGAGTCACGAGACAGTGACATCTTGCCTTTCATGATGTGTCGGATTCCAGAAATGGAGGCGTATGGTGACAAAGTTCGATATATGCGGTGTTTGACGTGACTAGAACAAACTCTGATGTTTATCTGAAAGTGTCATGAGCGATTATTATCGTAAACATGAGAATAGGGTTGCGTGCTAGATTCACCAGAGTGCGGTGATTGTTCTACGCCATTCTATCGATCTGCTCTATTATTTGTTTGCCTTCTCTACCTCCCGCTTTCTCCTCTTCACTCTGTTATGGTGAGTTTTTGTTTACCTTACGATCAATCAATTTTTACATTCATGTAATACATGTAATACAAATCAATTCACCCGAGTAGTATTTATTCGCGAGCCTTATCAGTGCGCATTGGTATGTTCATCCGCTCCAATTTTAGAGGTCAGTCGGTGATCAGATGAGAATTTTCATGGTCAAGGTGATGACCGCACTGGTGGTTCAATTTAAATTCATTAGAACGGACATTAGGCTTGAATAATCAGCATCAATGAACTCATTCGTTCAAGATCATGCATGGATGATATGCATGTAATTTTATCGTGCACGATAGGTAATTTATTATATGCGAATAGAATCTATCCTCTATTTAACATACACTGATTGTTTCCAGCGATACCGTGTAGATGTTCAATTATTCACGCGTATCTCGGCGTCACCAAAAAATATGGCACCGACTTGAGGCATTAACGAGACCGTTGAACCTGTTTTGGTTGCCAAATGGTGTATTATCCAAGATTGCCCGACATTTTTACGATCTTCTCAACGATTTACTAGGTACAATGTCCACGAACGATTGTATTTCATTGCAATTCATTCCGTTTAAAGTCTCGTCATTCCGGTCAAGATCATTTGCACCGATGGGTCCCAGATTACTCCAGTGATACGCACATACGCGTGCAGAAACACGATAAATTGCGTTACATTGTTGATAATAGGCGGTTGCTTATCATGCGGGCATTGTGAGCGTCGTGGTCATCCATCAACTGAATCACGGACACGAGAGGGAGACGCGGAATGTGCACTGTTGCTCGTACCGAGTATTACACAGAGCGGTCTCGCGACCATCAGCAGAGGGGCATGTGAATGACGTGACGTCATGCGAGGAGGCGTGCAGAGGTGCCGTTAGTCTCAACAGAACGGTCGACCACGATCTCCCTTACATATATATATATATATAAACGCTAATCATCGTTGCTTGGCACGCGGTACCCTGTCATGGGCTATTGCTGCAGCACAGTAGCCACTGCATGGCTTATCGCGTGTCATCAAACGTGACGTGCTCAGCTGAAGCTCTTTTTTTTTACTTAGCCATACACTGGGACCCTCCGCGAGTTCATGAGACTCCATGGTTGACCACGATAACGAACAGCTAGAAATAATTACCAGAGAGACCATGCCCGGCTACATTATGTCTCCAAGCACGCGATAACTCCATAGAGTATTTTCATTCTCTGGAGTAATGGGAATATCGAGGGAGGAGAAATAACTTCTTTGCCAAAGAGGTTGCTGAAGTTAAGTAACGAATAATCGGACCAAAAGTTTCAAATGCGTCGTACAAATAACGATCTGTCATTATGCGTCAACGTTGACCGTGAAAAATTCATAATCACATGGCTGAGGCCACTTGGGGACGCATTGTGTGGATTACCGTATGTTCTAATAGCCGGGATAATGGTACTCTGGAAGCAGACCTGCGAAAGTTTCAATAGAGGCGGATGATTAGTCAAGACTGATAAGTTATTGCTGTCACCTTTCAAAAAATCGTACAATATTGCAATCAGTGCATGTTACACGGAAAAAACGACTTAGTCGGTTGAACCAATCAGCGCCAGACGAGAAATTGGTAGATCAACTAGATAATTGGTTATCGATAGTTGACCCAACCATCTATCTAGTTGCAACTCCGATATCTATATATTTTTTCGTCGATATACTGTTTGGGCTTACTATTTTACAGCACAATTCGCAACATTCCAATGTAGGCATCATGTATATTGATTGTGATTGGCACAATGATGGAGAAATGTACTTGAAAAGATGGTAGGGAAAAAAGAGTCTCTGAGATGCGACGGATCGTCCATCCACGGGATCCTTGAGTTCGTAGGGCGTCGACCAGAGGGCAACCCGAGACAGGAGTCGCAGTAGCGTAGTCAGGGCCCGGATTACAAGGGGTTTTTTTTACGATTTTCATGGTAACAGAGGGGGTTTCCCATGCGCTTGTGAGCTCAGGTTTACAGGTCTGGGTGAAAGAGGCCGTGCGGAATACGTCGTTTTTGTATCGGTATCCATGGATTTTCTTTCATGCTGGTACGGGGCACCCAGGCGGGTTGTAAATGCCGCCGGGGCTGTAGTGTACGGCAATAAAACTTTTAACGCTCTCGTGTCCAATGAGCTCTACGTTTGCGAGGTTTTACGCGGGGCGTCACCGCGCGGCCATTACGCCGTAACGGAACAAGCAAGCCCGCCGATTGGACGTCACTCCATCATGGCCGACGTTTCCCTCGGAAACTCACTCTTGCTTATTCCCCCTCTTGCGATCCAACGAACACGCTGGTTTCCCTCTCTTTCATGGCACGTTGTGCGCCACTCTCAAGTTTGCCCCACCAAAAGCCAACACCCGCGACATTCAATTCCGTTGGTCAGAGTCTCGTGGAAGATGCTCCACGCTGTTACCCTGCCTGTTTCCCTCTCCGTCATTGCCAATACGATTTGGAAGGGGATTCCCGAATGACGGGACTATTTTTTTTTTTTCTTTAATGCTCGCACATTCACGGCTCATGCAGCAATGTGACATGATCCTCCACGATTAACGAAATAATTACACATTTTTTATTTTCCCTCGACTACGTTTGATCGTACGGCGAATACGACGCTTCTTATTGTAATTTATTCTTATCTTCGAGCATACGCGTCAGTCGAATTAACATACGATAGAGATATTTTGTTCAAGGGCAGATTTCTCGAGAACGACCGATAATATAATCCGTATTTAATTTTGCAAAAGTTTTATTCGAGCAACCGGCGAAATACCTAATTATTTTACCAACCAATTGCACGTTCGTGTTTGGCTGTATAATTCTGCCTCTGTGAAATCGATGAATAATGACAGCGGGTAAATGTCTCTGGGATTTTTTTTTCTCAAATTCATGCGTGCGCGGCTCGTTTGCGAGAGTTTCGCGACTCGGCCGTCGCGCTCAGAGGGGGAGCGAGCGGTATTTCGAGTTCTCGGTTGGTGCGAGCGCAAACTGCCTTATCGACAGCTTGAAAGTTTCGTCAACGCGTTCCCGCCATTTTCGCAACCCATAGCAACGAGAAGAACACGCCGCTGTATGGATGATGCTTGAAGCACCGGTCTACGGTGGTCGGATGACACACGCGCGCACATACACGCACATACATAAAACCCGACCGTTCGCGCGCCTCCGCGATTCATATGGACAGTAAAGGGTCATCTTATTGGTTTATTTATCGGGCCCCAACAATAAACGTCGTTTGTACACTCGGTTGGTTACAAATCCATCAAAACATGAAATAGTCTTTGTTATATATGGACGTTATAAGCTATATAACCGACCACATGCGTTTAATACTCCCGTGTGTGCCGTGTCTACTCGAGGGCGATGCATAGACTGTCTGTGTGTGTGTGGGTATGTGTACGTGTGTCAGAGAGAAAGAGGAAGAGAGATCGAAAGATATACACATATTTTCCCCGCCATGCGAGAGCTTCACCTCCGAGACCGCGAAACTTCGTTTAGTCTTGGTTTCGATATTGACGTACGCGCTTCGAAACTTCAGTGTTGTCTTCTGCATAAATAAACCAATCAAAATCGTTCGATTGCCTGAAAAAATCCAGCTATTAGCGCATAGGTAAGTCGACCATATACGTATCAAGGTATAATAACGTTGCGCTATTATTCTCAGTCCTATGCAGCAAAAGTTTGCCAGATCTCAAAATTGTCTTTTTTTTTGTTCGGTGTACTTTCGTGAAATTTCATCAACCCAGAAATCAGGCTCTCAAAACTTAGGCACCGTCATATACGGAATATAACCAGGGTGGCCCTCAGGGTTTTCACATAGCCCGATTCTGTTTCACCCTTGGGAGCAAAATAATCTCATATACACAGCGCTATATCCGTAATACCCGGTGTTCTCTACCGTACCGTCGGATATAGCACTCGATATAGTATACAGTTCGCAATCTCACCGAGGTCGGAGAAGACTTCGTTACGTTCACGGGACGGTAAAAGACGAAGAGGGGGAGGGGAGAGTAAAAGAAAGAGAGTAAGAGAGAGGGTTTGGGATGTGAGAGGAAAGCTGAGGGATATAGAATGACGAGAAGTAAAGCCAAGAAACCCAGCGAAGTACATAGACCATGCACTGGTACGTAGTCCCTCACGTAATCGTGACACGAGTGAGTCGGAGGTGTATATGTAAACGGTACAGTTTCCATGGTCGCCGATCAGTGATTGGCTAGCTTGCAGTAATTGGCCTAGATGAAGCCTAGAACACACAGAGAGAGATACGAGTATGGCCAATGACTGGTGATTCATCGTTTCTTGGTAGGTCGATCACTGTACACATGGTGCCTGGAGCCATCTAGAGTCGAAACTGAGCACCAACGTTCACGGGTACATTGGACCCATCGACCCGAACCACCACCAGCTCCCACCGACATCATCCCCCTACTCTACTCCACGTTATACCTACTGCCGCTGCTGAGGAACTCAATTTCGCTAAAACGCGTATTCGTCCACGTTGAAATATCCGTCTCATCCCCCCGTCTCGTCGTTCGTGATGGTGGTGGTGGTGGTGGTCCTAGCTCGACGGACCTGAAACTCCATGTCTGGGCGTAACGTCGTTTTTATACCTATGAGCTCACAGACCTCTCTCGACCACTGTCGACGCTGCTTGACTTACCTGAGCTACGGTGCGAATGGGATATTTGGACATGCCTAATGTGTCCATTCTGAATTTCATATACGTGGGTGTATCAAATCTACGTGATATCTGAAATATGAAAGTCTCTCGATGAAACAAAAGACGGAGGAAGAAAAAGGTAGAAAAAAAGGTAAGAGTGAGGAGAAGGTTTGAGCGATGAGGGTTTCCGTCGTCTTTCATATCATGGGGACAAGAGAGAGTCAGAGAGAAAGGGTAAAGAGAGCCCTGGGTCATAACTGGGAGATACGGTGGGCCACATAGGATGCAAACCCATAAACCCACCCGCGCTCGTGTCATTTTATGCCACGGCTGTTCCTGGATGAAACGAGACAAGAGACTCTAGCGACTAGTGCCTCTCGCCCAGGTATTTTCAGGCTTCTTCGACGCCCGGGTTCTGGAATAAGCACGAAACAACAACCCGGAACATACGCTTCTTGGTCTCTTGGTCTGCATAATACCAGCTTGTACAATGAGTAGATCGTTGAGACCCTTGGAAATGCACGAATAATCCGACATCGCTTGTTCTTCCCTCTAGTCCAACCATCTACGGCATTCGTTCTCTTCGCTTCTCTCATTTTCCCAGTTCTTGTTTGCTCCAAGACTTCTCGCGCCTAATGACACGAAACTTTTTCGCTCCGGTTCGAGTATGCACGAACGTTATAGTTTATTCAGACGTGCGTACATATATTATCCTTGTTTTCTGCATCATGCACATCGGTGCATCGGCGCAAACAATTCACGTACACAGAAATGTTCGGCTATTCAAGAGGGAAATACCATACTATTACCTGATCCCGAGATCTTGAAGTCTGCACCTGAAACATATATTTACATACATTTTCTCTACGGTCTACACTACGACCATTGCTATTCTGTACAGTACACTGGCATAACCCTTGGCAGTCGTGAAAACTTGTCGGTGCTCTTCCTCCCCGTGTCTATCGGTACCGAAGCAGCGCACATTTGTATCCAAAGTACACCAGCCTTTCTACCTCGTTTCTCCCTACGTAATATAAGTTATATTTCAACCGAAGAAAGAGGGAAAAAGCTAGAGAGAGAGGAAGAGAGATGATCGCAGAGACCCTGCTGAGGTATCCTCGTTGAGTTTAACACACGCAACAAGGAATATCGTGTACATACTATGTACACAGCGTAACATCCATACTCTGTACACCCCTGTATCTACGGGATACGTACATGGGTATACCTCTTATCCTCTTGGTGCGGCATATATATAACCGTAAGTGTTGGTGCATATCTTTTGGCGTCACAACTTTTCGCAGTAGAGACAGCAGTACGAGTCACGACACCAGACACTGCTGGCTGTTGCACAACGCTCTTCTCTATTTTCGATCCTCATCGCTATAGACAGAAAGAAAAAAAAGAGAAAGAGAGATCGTATACGTGAATTTCACGAATTAATTTCATGACTCTGTGGTCGTTTGTCCTCCGTGTTTGCAAGGACATGTCTGAACGCATAAGTAACCGACTACTGTGCGTATGGCGCTACAGTGCGTTGATACTGAATCGCGCAAGCGTATCATCATCGACTCCCTCCCACGCTGCTATCGTACAATATGTCTACAAAACTATATATTATATATAGATCTATATATATGTATGCATATGTGTACATCAGTCTGACGAGCACATGATCCGTTCTCACGTGACTTTTCAATTCGTCCCTCTTCCGTCCTCCTCGCCCCTCCATTGCCAACGTCAAACTGTATCGCGTTTATTGGGGGGATCGTCTGATGTGTCGCCTATCTTGATTCAACTGGCAGCGGGACCTCGAGCGAAGTTCGTGAAGTTGCGAAGTCTGACTCGCGAATAAATTCGTACAGAGTGTGGATTGTGCGATTGCGGTGCGAAAATTCATCGGGAAATGTGAAATAAGAGGCTTTTGATCCATGCCACGTGTCTGACGAAGGACGACCTTCTATCCTGCTGATTTCCCCTACCGAAGGACGATGCACCTGTGACTGCTGCGTGGCTTCAAGGGCCATAACCATAGCCATCAGCTGACTCTCTTCATCAGGTTTGTACCAATGTCTTTGACGACGTGTATCCCTCCCCTCTTCATCTACTCTCCGCACCCTCGGCATCCGCCATCCCCTCCAAGCTCTACCACCTCTCCTTGTCAATCGTCGCCACCGCCCTCTCGCAGGGCTACCAACGTTGGAGAGAGCTTGCTCATCATTCATCCCTTCTCTACCGACGCGACAGCACAATGTTGCTTTCATGCCGACCGCGAATTTTTATACAATCTCTCCCCCCCACTCCCCTTTTACCTCTGAACAATATTATTCTGTTTCTATATACGCGTTTATTCCTTTGTACATTCGTTATCGCAATGAGACGATAGAGGTCTTTTACCGAGACTCTCCGATGCACAGAATGGCAGGACCCTCCGGCGTGATCGACCGTATAATCAACGAAATTTCATTTTTCTCGTGTGCTTATCTCTCTCTCTCTCTGTCTCTTTCTTCTCAATTTCCGTAGAATTTATGATAATTACAGCATACAAGGGAAGGCAATGCGAATCGTGGATCGGAGGAAGGGGACGAATGTGACGTCGATTTTATTCGCAGCTTTTAATGTGCAAAGTTTTAATATCGGTTCGCGAGGACAGGAATTCTCGACGAGCCTTTTCGTCGACGATTCTCGTACAAACGGTTTACTTTACTAGTTTCAGACACGTGTATTACAATGTCGGTGTACAATGTCGGTGTATGTGTTGGTAAGAATCATTGCTATTCGCACACGAAGCCCGAAGAAATTTCTCGTTCACCTCGACGACATCAGCAGTCTCTTGCTCTTCTTATTGTCATTCCTCGCGATTTCTCTCCTCTGTCTGCTCTGCTTCGCGATTTCGTACATTCGGAAATAAAACGACGTTCGCCGGGCGAGCAACAAAATCGGTGGGTTTACGAGAAACTTTTTCGTGCTCACTTCGACTCTCGCGCATCAACGACACACGAACAAAGTTTCAAAATACACCGTACGTCTCTCACTTTCCTCCCTATTGGACAATTCCCGTCGCATCGCCGTTATTCGCCCTCTACCTTCTCTCGCTCTCTCTCTTCCTTCTCAGTCTTTACAGTGGCTTCATCGTTTTCATTGCAACCGAAATTTGAGCACAACTCTCGAGTGTCTCGTGGCGTATCACACGCCTCCTCACGCTGTTCATATTATTTCATACCATCGGTTTAATTCGTACGATGTATGCATGCAAAATTTTGTCGCTTGATTTGAAAATACGAGACTGTGCGTTGCTCGTGATAAATTTATGATTATTTCATTACATGGAATGTAAAATTTCAAAAAAATCGCTTAAGGGCACACTGAGTGAAAAAATTATTGTATTTGAAAACATGAATTGATTTATTAAATCAAAGTATTGTTTCGGTTATATATTTTTTTTGA
>JABMBS010031069.1:0-11311 GCA_018491695.1 Lissonota sp. PSUC_FEM 10030012 | reverse complement strand
TCCTCTAAATTTCAATACTCAAAATCAATCGTATCGATTTTGCGATATCTTCATTATTTCGGTAAAAATAAAATAAAAAATACCCCAAAATTAAAATTTTCATATCAATTGTTTCACAGTTGAAATCTAATACGAAAATAGTCCCCATAAAAAAATCGAAAGCTTTGGAACAGCTTTGCTTCATATAGCTCGGAATTAGGGTTGCCGATCGCCTTAAGAGCACAGCAAAAAGTGTTCCATCATGTAGGTTTTTATGTAGGATTTTGATATCATGTAGGTCCTTGAAAAATTCTATAATGTCCTTGAAATGTTCTTGAATTTTGATTTCAAATTTTAGTAGACACCCTGCTTAATGTTTCCACTCAGAAAATCGTGACCAGAACTGCATCAAAGATGGAATTACTTCACTGGTTTTCACGACGAACATTCGCAGGTCTTACGGCTGAATACCCAAACTAAGTACATTTCCACAGATTGGCAAGAGGATTTCTCGAAGGTGCAAGTTGCATCCTTGCTTGAATACCGCCACATGAGTGGCCAGGCGCAAATCAAAATATCGCAATGGCTCGAAGTCACGTCTGTAAAGGTGCGGGAACCGTCGGATATTCAGGCTGGTCACGAGTGCTCGTGACATTTAAATGGTTACAAATCGGCAGTCAATTCTGTATGGTCGTTGCCGATCTGTCGGCTCTCGCAGACGGCCAGGTCCATTCGCCGACAGAGCGTACGAGTAATATGTTGCAGCTGGCAGATCGACGAAGCTCATATAGTTTTGGCCAATGCGACGTTACGTTATGTCGGACCAGCCGTGCGAATAATACATGCCGTATATGTCTGTCTCTCCGTTTGCTCGTGTGTATCTGTCTGCCTTTCGCCCTACGAATACCAATCGCTTGAGATGCAAGCACTTCGATGGAATTCCAAAGCAGCAGAAGCAACAGCGGGAGCGTTACTACGTGCAATTACACTTGATCCTTTTGCACACAGCCCTTTCACGATTCAACCAGATAATACACGCGATGAGAAGAATAATTGACATTCCCTTCGTTGGTTTAACAACAGCCAAATGGAGCAGAAACAACCGAGAAAGACGTACTCACGTTGAATGCCTTCTGCGTCGAGGAAAATGTACATAATCCTCGACGAATGTACAAGTCAATCGGATAGGTACTTTTTTTTACAACCACCCAAAATTTTTTTTCCATAATTATAAAAATCCATTATAACAGAGTTACTATCTACGTCCAAAAAAGTTTTTTTTTTTAAATATTAAATGTCTCCTACTCATAAATATCTGGAGATACTGTTTTCAGAATATCCTGATATTTTTCTAATTCTGTCATATCATAGATGTCTTAACATTTTCACGCTGAATTGTGTTCAATCTACTTTCTCGGCTCATAAAATTCTTTCGCAATTTTTTGTTGCAGGTAAGCGTGAAAGCTTCGTCCGATAACGTCCAGTAATCGATTTAACACCGTCGAATCTACGAGGTGGTGAGTTTAAAAAAATATTGGAACATTTCTCATTCTCGAACACGAATTTCCGTGATCGACAATCTTCTTTCTCAATTAAATTAGTCGCGCTCCATTGATCCAGGAATTTCCGCCAATGCTTACTTTCTTAGAAATCATTCCGCTCAATCGTGCTCCTTAATTGCTCGTCTGTTATTTCGTGACTGGCGATCTCACTTTTTGTTTAAGGAGACAATAAATGAAGCTCAAAATTTTATTGCCACATTTTTCCTCGGGAATAGCTTTGACGGAATAAAAAGGATGGTGTGATTTCTTAGCAATTAGAGTATGCAAGTTTCTCCACTATTATTTTTTCACATCATTGAGTCGTTTTCGAAAAAAAAAACGGGTTGGCAATTTTAGTTCTCTCTTGCACTTACAAGCGCAGACAATCAAGGAGAAGGGCTTCCCTTAACTTCGAAAATAGTTTTCTTCGACCTGTTCGAACCCATTGTCGAAGTTTCATTGTCGAGACTCAGCTAATAACTTCGTGGAACGTATAATTATCGAAAATTCTGGAAAAATCGAGTGGAATTCTCGATTTTCAATGAGCATTCGTCGATATTTTTGAATTTTTCTTTTTCCTCTTTGGGATTGCGGAGTGTTGTTAATTTTTCTTCAACGAAATATTCGGAAGCCCGAATAACCCGGAAGATTCAAGAATTTCGCGACCCGCGGCTCAAACTGCCGAGACAAATCTGGCGCGCTCTAATTAATTCAATATTTGATTATACGAACTCCGGCAACTGTGTCGACGGAGAAAAGGGGTCTCTCTGGCGGGATTTGCGACTGTTATAATACCACAAGGCGGATACCGTCAGAAGGAATTCCAATTTCCGCATCAAGCAACGTTTCTTCCTCGATATATATCTGGCTCACTGAATTAATGAATTGGTCTGATAAGAGAAACGTGCTTTGCAAAAGTATCCGCCGTTGGGTTACTACGGTTAAATTAGAAACAGCTAAAACTTTGCGGCAAATTATTGAAAAATCCCTAAATATTGTACACAGCAGATGAATTTCCTGCACGATTCGCTCTACAAGCCCGTCGTTTCAGTTGATTGTGATAAATTTTTGTGCAGTACAGGGTCACACACTACGTGACTGCACTGTGGATTTTACCACTTAGAATTCCCGATGTTATCCTGCAGGATTTTGCTCTCCAATCCTCGAAGAAAGGCTGGCGAGAGGTCACACGATTGACCGTGCTCCATTTTAATGGAAAATGAATTTGATCGCCCTGTTCCCCGATATATTAATTTCGTATTATCCATTGAACCGTCTCGATCATCCGTCTTATCGGATAAATTCCATATTGAGATTTTATGATTCGTATGTGCGATATTATTAACACGGGATTATCTATATATGACATGCAGTGAAGTTACAGTGTCTTGATGGAAATTTTGCGATCCGTTGAAAACTCATTTTACGTGAATTTTAAATTCATATCGTACCGTCTCAAGCATTTAAGCAGAGACCTGACATTCTCAAGACTAACGAGAAAAAGAGTGATTCACACGAATGACTTTTTAAACTTTTTTCAAACTTTATACGCTGACTCTCTCTGAATTTCATCCGTGAAGACCAGAGGCGTTGAAACCTCTGGACGAGAAATGCTTTCTCCTCGTGCTTTTTGTCAGTTTTCCACCATCCAGTTTCACAGCCACTCAATCGTGACGATAAAAAATTTTACCTGCAAGATTTATCCACTTATCAAGAATTCAGAGCTGTTAATGGAACTCATACGCAATGTGCATTTTACAGTTCGATAATTCCCTTCATGAAGCGGTACACTGAGTTGAGATAGGGGAAAAAAAGTAATATTCGATTAATTTGATTTTCAAACTTTCATGCGTTTATTCAGAAGCTTTAAAAGTTTACTCAAAATTTCATGTATATAATTTATTTGAGAGATTTGTTTGTTGAAATACATTTTGAAAGATAGAAGATGCGGCTGATTTTCCAGAAACATGTTTTTCGAACATAAAAGAATTTTCTGAAAATCAGCTGGAATATCTGTTTTTGAATATTCTTTGTTAAAAATATTTCTAAACTGATATAAATACATATGATGGAAATAGATCGGAAATCGTTCAGAAAATAGGGTTCTTTTTTTTAATAATACACGGAACGCTTCATTATCAAAATAACGAATCGAACTATCCTCGATAACGTTCGCGTTGATGTATGAGGAGCGCAGCAGCCGAATTATCGATTCCATGACTGACGAATTCCACCCTCGATGTGCCGAACGTTTCTCTTTTGCAAGAGTACACATGGCTGCTCCACCGAACCATCTTAAGGTTTTCTGTTCTTCGACAAGGGCGTCAAATGTACCTCGTCGTGCTATCCAAATGAACGCGCGCCAGTATCTTCTTACACATCGTGCTTTAACCGTACGATCACGCATAATTTTCGCCCGAGGTAGCGATTTGCTCATCCAACCGGCACCTCGATCACCCTCTCGCAGATTCCAGCGCGCCCCTGGAAATCTGATTCGCACCTCGGTAATAACTTAACTCTGCCTCCTATTGGAAATAGCGAGAAATCTTACGTCTTCCCAGATCTAAACTTAATTATAATCAGAGACTTGCTAGATTTATTTTAGTCATACCTTCCTCATAGCAATATAATCTGTCTGCAAAAAACAAAGCACTTTGCACATTTTTTTTTATTAAAGTAGAATTCATGAAAATACATTTGCAAACATCGCCAAACATAAGACTAAATCCTGCATATCATGTACTAAATATGATCGAAACTTTCCGCATGAAAAAGCAAAGAGCCATTATTCTTTCACGGATTCTATAATGCAAAGCAGAAACCAAGAAGAGTCCGAGTATATAGTGGACTCGGACAGTCACTACGACAGCTTTTATGCTTTAATTGCAAGATCGATGGATATAGAACAATCTGCAATTCGACCGAATGAGAACAAAAATAGGTTAAAAGTTCAACTTTCGACTGACGTGATGTTAAAAAAAAGCAAATGGATGGAGAACGAATTCACACGATGAAATATATCGCCTCTCTTAAGAAGTTGGTACCCAAAGTCTGGACCGATCCTTTAACGAATTCTGGCCTCCTCTCATAGTTTTTCATATTTAATGGTCCGTCTGGTTTGTTTTCACAACGGCCGACCTATCCGCTGGTGCACTGACTGAAGTCTGTCGCAAGACAAGTGAGCTTGAAGTTTTCAATTCCATTTTCACAGTGAAAACAGCTCGGGCTAATAGGATTTCAGGATTTCATCACACATCAAGTGAGCGTGACATGACGTGACGATCCATTTGTAGCGTAAATCCATAGTCGAGATCTTTGCGCATGATACACGAAAATCAACCCTTTCATATGCACAAATTGCCGCGCTGAATCAAAGTTCTATGTATCCCGTGGGATTAATGTATCGTCATCAAAACAGCCACGAAAATTTACACACACCACGGGATTAGTGATAATTCTCGATTCATGCACATGCGAACGATGAACGGGGGGACGCCGTGTCTGTGAAATTGAATGCCTACGGGAATACCCGGTAACTCGTTGATTGCTTCAGTACATTATCGACGGTACTGTGGCTGAGGTCGGTCTACGGTTTTTCAAGCGAACACGAATGCCGAGGATCTATAATTTTCACCATTGACGGCTCTTCCGTGCGGTTGGAGATTAAAGTTTCACGAGAAATTGAACGTTGCATCGCAATATCCCGTATCATATCGTAGATCTCGATATATCATTGAAGAAGAGCATCGTGCTTGGTGACGCGTGATAACGTAAAGGGCATGAGTAATTCGAGTAAAGGAGCTGCCTTGAAACACCATCTGCTTCCCACTGGCCGTGGTTTGCCCTCAGCATCCTTCAACCTCGTTCCTCCAGGCGACTTCCTGTCTTGAATGCCACGCCATCTTCTCACTTACATCACCACCAACAAAACGGATGCTGCGTCGTCTCTACACTGCTGCAACCATCGCAAATATGCACTCGGATCTTGTTCAAGATAAGTCTCTCGTGGATTCACGTATGCGAGGTACTGGCAAAGGACATCCTGGATGCAGAAAAATGGCACATGCATGTGCTAACGCTCGAGGACACCTGCGCACAGTGCAAAAGAGAAATGATATACAGAGAGGAAGCGAGAAACGGTGATGCACTTCTACCAAGACGTATTGTTCACAAAGTTGGGTTAGCGTGGCTAACCAAACTTTTTTCAGGGCTTTTAACATCTATCCATGCTGGAACATTGGATCTTGGAACTTAGTTCTGGAGAATACAGTAGTTGTACACAATGCTGATCCGATTCTTTAAATGATTAGAGTTTGTAGTTGTCAGCAACTTTTGTTTCGTTGATAATTAGGTTGTAACTGCATTATTAAGTTGTGTGGTTTCTCCTTGGCATATAATAGAGTTACATACAAAGATGGTGGTGGCTCATCCAAGTCGAGACTTCCGAGTTTACACCGGTAAAATTAGTAATGCGATACAGTATGCAAAGATTATTATGTGCAGCGGTGTATCAGGAAGACTCGTATCAATGTAGGTCAACTCCAGTGAAACTTTAACGAGTACAAGCTTCGAGGAGGCTGCGACCGATGATGGGAAAGCTACCAATAACGCAAGGATACACGGTCCCGGAGGTACGTGTGTTGTATCTATGCATGGTGCAACTTCGATGGAGATCGGGATATTGGTGAGATCTTACCCTGAAGCCTTTGCAGCGGGTAGTTCCTTCTAATCGACTTTTCCGTACTTGATTTCTCATCATTTTACTCCTCTCGCAGTAACTCTTCTTCGCCCTTCGTATTCCTTACCCTGTAATGAACCAGCAATCATTAGGGTTTCGATTTTTTTTATGGTTGGCTATCAATGGCAACGGTTAATGACTGAAAGAGTGATGAGTCAGACCAAACTCAAGAAAAAAAAGTTGAAACAAATCAAGGAATCACAGTTCATCAAAAAGATGCAAGGTCCATAATAATTAGACGATAGAAAGTATCAATTATAACAGCAAAAGGTACCTGGATCGTGTACTCCAACAAGGCAGCATTACAACCCAACGTGGAGGAAATATACACCTTCCATGGTTTCAATTTTCCGAATGATGATCAAATCTCAATCATAGGTACAATTATTCTTATATTCTTCTACTGTAGGGTTCAATGTATACTGTAGAAAAAACAAGGTGTAATTGCTCTTGATTGGTTAGTCCATTAGTGAATTCACCAAATACTGACGTTCGCTTGTAAATCATTAAGTATTAATTTTTCTTCCTCCGTCGATCCAAGACTGCGTGATTTGAACGATAAGAGGGAGCGGAAGAAAAGATTTAGGGGCTCGCCCTCGCCGAATCTTCGATGAAAAATAAAAGGCCACGAGTCAGCAAATCTGGGGATTGGGGTTACTACGCGGGACGAGCTAAGCGGCGCGACCCAGCGTTGGTCCGGGAGTTGACGTCGGCTGCCACGACGACACCGTTCCCTCTTTCTGACGCTGGTTAGAAATCGATCGTTCACTTTTTTTCTCATTCACGAGGTGAGGGCTTGCGTGACGCGAATTACGTCAGGTATACCTTCATGTATACGCGGCTAAAGTGGCCCTGGTATCACAAATCCCACGTGGACGTTGCCGATAGTGATGCTTGTATTTCTTTATCATCGTGTCTCTCATCACCAACCCGTTCTCTCCCTCTCTTGCTCTCGCTCTCTCGCCGAAGCGATCATCCGCAAAGTAATCCAATTTATAATACTGGTGTGTCCAGAGTGAGCGGTTTCTATCCGAAGGCTTCGGGGATAAAAGCTAGTGTAACCACCGAATTATCTATCGTGAAGCATTATGTAATGGTTAGAGATACATTCTCTCCTGAACAACTTAAAGCTGCAATAGCATTTTGAAACTGGTGTTCCGTTTCATTGCACGGCCAATTAAATTAAATATGCAGATTGCTTGTAGTACAGCCAAAAAAAAATTTAGCCTCTTCGACAGATTTTATCTTAATTGGAACATTCCCTTCGACAATAAATAGTAATGCCACGATATTTACAAATTCAATATTCAATGTCATATGGAACCTTTATTTCGATACTCTGCATTGAGCACTTAGATTTTGTCGAAACGAAGCGGTCCACTTGAGTCGCCATGAATCGTCTTTATCGAAGTAGAGCCAATCGATCCGATGAGTCACAGGACCATATACGCGAACTCGTGCTTTTGTCGAGAGTATATCAAGCCATCAGGCGTAAGCTTAGACCCTTCTCAATTCCTTATCTTTGCCAGACAGGCCCGATCTCGTTGAGTTTTTTTTTCTTTCAGCTTTTCGAGTGTCGCTCATTGAAAGCGTTTACCGATAGACATAACGGGGTGTAGATGACAAAAAGCCGAGATGTGTGGCTGTTAGAGGAAGCTGAAGCGATTTCCGGACAAATCCATGAAACCCAATTGTCCTGGTAAGTCAAAAATACAGGAATCAAGACGAAGAGCTTGAAGGAGGTTACATCAAATTGACCAGAATACCACGAGGATTGCTAGCTTTCTTTGGAAAACGTTCGGCATTCTGAGAACAGTAATCGAAATTGAGGTACATATAAGATGCACAAGAGGATGATTGAAAAATTAGAAAGTAGTGATATTCAGTCGATCAGGCACAGGCATGCCTAAGATTACTCTACAAGATGTCAAAGCTGAATTGACCATCATAAACAATGTCAGTCATGCATTCACGTACTTGGCACGTGATGTGCGGTACTAGAAGTGATACGGTTTCAGTGTGGCACTTATTCGCTGACGACCGAGACATTGAAGCTGCAGTGTCAAGGCTGATGGTGTTTCGGTTGTGAGAAGAAAAATTCGTTTAAAATGAACGGAGATAGACGGCGAAAAAAGGTGGACGAAACAGCTTGGAGAATGAGCAGAAGGAATAAGGAATGAACGTGTGGGTGATCGTTGCGGTTCGGTAGGATGAAGGAGTGTCGGGCTGTTTGGAGAGCACTGCGAGGAGTCATAGAGAAGAATGGGGACGAAAGGAACTAGGGGGGAAAAAAAAGAGAGAAGTGAACCACGCAGCATCGTGCGGGTCGGCTGGGAAACACGGTGGGGTTGCAGGCAACGTGTGTATGTGTGAGTGTGTGATGTATATGGAGGGTGGTTGCTGCTGCCAGTTGAGACGAGGTCGGGGGTGGTTTGCGTGGAGAGACTGCGCGGCAGTCGAGGCCGCGCGAGGGCCATCAGCTTCAGTGCTGGGGAGCGCGGCATCGCGATGCGTCGGGTGTTCCGTTGCTGCCGCACTCGCCGCTCGACGCTTCCTACTTCTCACTGGTTGTTCTAAAAAGTAGCATTTGTTTTTTTTTCGAAAAACTCATATACTAAGAGAAATAAATAAATACGTAAAAATGTATGCCAAAGCTTGACAAACGATTAACGAAAATTCATTCTTCCGCTCTATTGTACTCGTTATCTATCAGCAAAAAAAAATAATTGCAACAAAAAATTTTGCAAATGCTGAAACAGTAGATGAAAGTGTTGTTTAGTCCATCGGTTGGTTCCTTCCGTCTTCCGTAATAGCTTTAATCTTACATCGACATTACAATTTTATAAGTAACTTCGCAAGAATAAAAAAACAAAGCTTTCAAGATTGCACCTACGTAGACATGAAATAGTTTGCTTAGTTCCTTTTTTTCTTGAAACGTGGGTCATTTTGTTGCTTCTAATCTTGCAATACTCGATGTAGATACGTGAACAGCGCCAAATACAAAAATTTTCATAGTACAAAATAAATTTCATCGTAGTCAGTGACTTCGTGTATTATTTTTTCGAAAATTGGCTCGTTGGATCGTCAGTCGTGTGTCGGAGTGTAATTGTGAAAGGTGTCGCGTTGAAACGAGTCTCAAGTACGGTTTTGAGTAGGAAAACGTTCGCGTTGGGCCGACATTTGGCCTGAACATAAGTAAGGGGAAGACTTCGTTATGGCGCCAGACAGGGCCATGTGCTGCCTGTACAATAATTCTCCCGAGTGTATTCCCGATCGATCATAATGATGACGAAGAGGGTGTGATAGTGGTCTGTCCTGTTGAAGAATGGATCCTTACGGCGGTGGTTGGGCCTTGCCTCCGGGTCATCCGGGGATGGGTCCACCAATCGTCGGAGGGCCGGGTAGTGCGGGGCCTAGATGCTGGGAGAGACCGTGCAGCAGAACGGGTGATCCATCGCCAATGCGACCCATAGATCATGGTATGCGATCCACTGAAACTATGAGATCAATGGAATCCATGAGATCGATGGATTCAGGACGTCATCAAACGCTGGCTGAACAAATGCATGGCTTGGATTCGCTGAGATCATCACTTGATCATCATCAAATGCAGCAGCATCAACAACAACAACAACATCAACAACACCAACAACAACAACAACAACAACAACAACAACAGCAACACCAACAGCACCAACATCATCAACACCAACAGCCAAGAGGTATGGAGAGTATGAGATCGAGCATGGACCAAGTGAGAACCGAACAGCCAAGATCCATGGATCCAGGTCCAATGTTCCGTGGCTTGGATCATCAACCAAGAGCGATGGAACATCCGTGTCGCCTTATGGATCATGCTGGCCATATGCACGATCATTATCTCGGTCACGATCACGGCTGTCGTTCGGCCGAGCATGTGCCCAGGCTGTTCGAGCATCGTCAGCATGAGCCAACCCTTCAAGGCCATCCCGGAAGACCAATGCCAATGCCATCAGAAGCCTCGTGCAGATCACTCGAGCATCAGCAATCATCGCGACCGATGAGCTGGTCCTGTCGGTCACTCGAGCATCAGCCAGGTCGTCCGTTACCCATGGATTCCGTTATATTTGGACCTCACACGCATCCGCTGTTACCAAGATTACCCGGTTCCGCTATCGCAGCAGCAGCGGAAAATGCATTCAGGATCAATTGTCCAGTTCACAGTCCATTTCGCTTCAGATTTCCAAACGGTGTACCCGACTGCCCTCATGGACATCAGGTAAAAATCTTCGGGTGTAGAACACCTTCGTGACTCCGTATATATTGTTTCTAACTCTTCTTAAAGCAAACGTAATCTAAGATGAAACTTTAACTGATACAGCAAGTTTTAAGAGCGTTTTCCCCATGGCATTTCTTATCTATTAAATTGTCGAGCTGCCTGAGAGCTCCATGAAGGTTTATGAGAAGCGTCGCACATGTCTCACAAGGGTGACTCGATCATACCGTAGCCAAGATGCGCCCAGACGTGACTTGGTGTGTGACGCTTACGTTCGCACAAACGCTTACCGTAGATGCAGGATAAAGTTGAAATTGCTCTTTGCAAAGATAAATATGCGTGCGTGTTGGTAGGAGAAATAGAGTTTCGTTGGAGTGCGTGATATACGAAGGGACAGAAAAAAAGCATTAGATATACAAAAGTTTACGAGAATTCCCTTGGGGTGTTCGGCAAACTAACATCATACCCCAACCCCAGTCCCGGTTATCTCTCTTTACTCTGAGCGTAACATAAAATATTCAGTCACAAGACGCAGTGAAAAACCGCAATGGCGTATAGTTGTCAGTTCGTGATCTTAGATAGGCTCTTTAGTTTTGACTCCATTTTTTTTCATGCTCGAACTATAAATTATCATGGTCCGTTTCTTACAATACAGACACACGCATATGTATATATTTTGTGGATTGTAAAATGAAAAAATGATTTCCAATGCAACGGCTAATATTTATATAAGAATGAAATTAATTCTTCCTAAGTAATTTTTGAAGTGAAAAATTATTAAAATGTATTTTCAGATCT
>JABMBS010029958.1:0-11347 GCA_018491695.1 Lissonota sp. PSUC_FEM 10030012 | reverse complement strand
AGATTTAAAAAAAGTCGCCCAAAAATAAACAAAAAAAATTTTTTTTTAAAGTCCTTAAAAAGTCATGTTTCCATGGGAAATTTACCCCTGATTACGAATCATGCAGGGTTTTTTTTGAAAAAAAAATTAAGTGTTATAAAAATTAATTTGTTTGCGTTTTGGCTACAAAATTGAAACACTGCTCAGTGCGATGTCTATAATTCTCTTTCCCGGATGAAATTTCGTAATCATAAAGGAGATTCGGCGATCGTGGAACATAAATCACGAAACTCAAAGGAAAATTGAAATTATGTTCATGCGTTACTTCACTTACCGTGCCCTCTTTATCATAACGTCCATCGGAGAGAATAAGGAGAATTGAGAATGGTGAATTTATCATTGAAGAGCGGGGTGGGATGTATTCTCTGTTCAGTCAATACACATTCGGATGATTAATGCCACTCGAGGACTACGAAGAGAATCACCAAACACACGGTTGATTATTCAACAACCGCATTGAGAGCCCCCAGGAGCACATCGTCATCCACCCTCGATTCTCCTTGCTTGGTAACCTGAAAGTACATAAGCCCATTGCACAGTGCATATTTAAGCTCCGCATGCTGTAAGTATGGGATACACGTTCCATTAAAATCATGTTTAATATTAGTTCGTTGACTTTGTAACTCAAAACCATTTCCGAGGTTTTTAAAGCAGATCAAAAGGCATATCGTAAAATGCATTTATAATAAAACATGGAGTTACAAGTTCTCGTAACCATTTCCTCCATCATGGTCGTTTATAAACTGTACTAAAAGAAATTACAATTAATCATGCAACAATAAATTATCGTACTTAGAAACCCCTGAGCTGGAAAAACGTAAAATTTATAAGGGTATTTTTGATTGCGCTTCCTACAAAATATAATGGTTTTTCAAAGTAGCAAATTGAAACATTTTGTGTCAGTGTTAAAAGTAGAAAGTTGCGTTGTCTCTCCCATCTTCATTCTCTCTTTTCTGCTACACAATTCACCGTTAGCCGTATATTTTTAATCCCTGATATACGGTATACAGAGTTGAATATCGAGATCGATGAAATGTTGTCGCGAATCTCGGCAATGACGTCTCTCTGTTATTCGGGGCTTTCAGGGAACGCGGGAGCCAGCATACGGCGTTCCACCTGTTCTTGTTCGACACATCCGATGCAGGATGCACAAAAAAAAGCTTCCGTGTGTTATTCGACACTTTTCGAACTGGGCTCGGATGTACCCAGCGTTTTTCCCTTCCCGATAGCTTCGGCTCACTCTGTCTCACTTTGAAATTGATGTGAATTTAAGCCTTCAGCGTGGGAGTGGACAAAAAAAAGCATCGAAAACGCACGTTGTGAAGAGATTTTTCGGGGTTGGGTAGGATCGAGGGACACGAACTCTCTTGGCCACCGGCTAGTGATCGTCCGAGCGAGCCATTTCCAGCCGATGAAGAACTTTGAAAATCGATTAAAAAAATTCGTACAAAGAAATTTTGTCTAAAAATTCGAACTTGGATTTGTCATTTTCGATCGTCCGCTCCAATTTTTCCGCATTACTACCCAAACGATTCATCTGCCGCCGCTGATATAAAAATCTGTGGAAATTTCCGTAAATAGAATCAAAGCTATAATCAGCACGAAAATATTTCGTATTTTCACTTGGTGATTTTGTAAGATCGGGAAACCGCGTTTTTTTTCTTCGTGGAATAGAGTTTTTGCCGCGGAAATTCAGAGGCCAATGACTGGAGTCTCTCGAGATTCCACGGTCAATGCGGGTACGCGCAAAAAAAACACCCCTGACTCGATCATTTGTACTTGTTAGCCTCTAGTAACGATCCAGAAAGTAATTGATTGATCCTTTTTGTCATTCAGAAGTGGGTGGGCTGCAAAACATTTTTTGCCGGACTGCAGGGTGTTTGGACTTTGTAGAGCTTTTTCACCCTCTACACTCCCGTCCGCCCCCATATCTTGCGGATAAAAAAAAAATAAAAATGGCGGCGTCGAATGGGTGCGTGTGTGTGTGTGTGTATCGGAGTATATAACGTGCAGTGTATACAGAGCAGGTTATGCGAGACACGGTCATGTTATCTCGCGATATATAGTGATATCGTATAAAGAATATGGTTATGTATAATATGTGATCGTGGCAGCCGTACCTTGTAAAATGTTATTCTCGGGCGTTTCGAAGCTACACAGTGTGCCCAGTCATATCCGGTTTCGCATAAAGCGAAAGCGTTGTGTACGCTTGTGTATGAGACAGACATGTGGGATATGGCGCTTTTTTATCTGCGAACATTTCCCACCCTCCTCTTTCGAATGACCATCTTTTCACTTCGGGGGTCGCATTGGTCGGAGACGAAGAGTAGGTCGAGATGAAAAGAGAGAAAGAAGCCATGAAAGTGAGAGAATGACGAATACCGAAGATCGAGAACGGCGAACAGCGATCTCCCACCTCCTGGGGGTCTAAAACTCCGGGAATATTTCATACAGAATGAAAGAGAGGATGAAAAAAAATCCTCCTCGGGCCATCGGCCACGATAATAGATCGAAATTCTGTAGGACTATCCGGTTTTTCTCGTCCCAAAAGAGAGCGGCGTTAATGGAGGATCTGAAAATTTCTTCCGCGTCATCCAGATCCACTGTCTGTTTTTTCTTTTTTGAATAGACTACCCTCTTTGTCATTCCAACGTTAGATACTTGGCCCTCGTGATTCCCCAACTATCGTCTGTCCTTTTTTTTACTCTTCTGTAGGTGGATCAATAATTTTTCTCAGCATAATTGCTGGCAAATCAATTAATCACTCTCTCGCGAAAGCGACATTCCCCATTTTCATTTGGCTCGCTTGAAACTTGGTGCGATCTTATTCGCATAAATAATAATTGTGTCTTCGATGCTCTTCATGAGAGAAGTATTTGAGTCTTTTCGGACTTGATACTCTTGGAAAATATTTCATGGGCTCAACTTTTATAAGACACTCTTCGCGTGTGTGTGTTAGTTTCTGCAAAAGTTGCGAAGGAAAAAGTTTGATGTCGTAAATTGAAAAGTATATTGAAAGATCGTGAGACCTCTCCGATGATCTCTCGCAACGATTCCTTTATTTTATTGAGAGAAACAACGATTACGTTGGCAAAGCTCGTTCAATCTCGATACAAGGAGAGGATCTCTGGTTGGATCTTCGATTTCCTTCGGTCCACGCTCGAGTGTCGATCTCGCAATCGAGGTTTCCCCGTTGCGTTGAAAAACATTACGCGAATCGTATTACCGGTGTTATCAAATATCCATTTCAATCGCGAAAAAAAATGGAAAGACTCGAGATACTCGATATGTGTGTATCGCACAGATTGAACGTGTCTGGCTTTAAGAAAGCCAAAAGCGTCAACAATGTTTCTGGCACAATGCCACACATCATTCGGGCGAGGTACAAACCTCGAGGCTCCATGATCGATCCGTTCCAATTTCGTACGACGGATACGTTTTTTCATTTTTGTTTGTTTTACCCTCCTCAAATTTTCTATCGTGGGTAGCAGCTTTCGTGATATTGTCGAAGCCTCTTTCTTCCCTTTAAAATCATCCCCTTGAACCGACTATCGTATCCACGCAATTTACGTTACTTTCAACTTGAAAATTAAACTTGAAAAATCAATTATAAAATTGAAAAGTTACAGTTTTGCAAATAATAGAACACGATGATGGAAAAGGTTTTGTTCGTGTGCGAGAATTATGAAAATTTTATTAACCCAAATTTTATTGACAATCGATAAACCACCGTATTTGTGGCATGAATTTCGTTAATACGAAAATCATGCAAGAAACGGTAAACTCATTAATTCCGGTACAACCGTGAGAGAAACGAAATGTCTATAATAATTATGAACTATAATTGCTATGAGGAACAATCAATCGCAGTGACACGCGTATTGACTAATTGAATAAAGTTTTTTATGAGAATTTGTTGACTATTCGTCGTTATATTTGCTATAAATCGGGACAAATATTTCATTGCGTTTCTGACGAATTCGAAATTCATCAAACGTACGTTATCGTGAAATTTAAATCAATAACCGTTTATTTCTATTTGCATAAGAGAGATGTAACTGGAAGTGGCGTCTGAATTTTTTTTTCTTTCTAAAACATGTAAAACTTTGTGAATCATAATTTAAATCGCAGAAATTGAACCATATCGTAGTTTTTGCGACTATATATTTTTAAGGGAAAGGGATATTGCAATTTTCCTCGCTGACGAGCGCAACTTAAAAAAATTTTTTTTTTTACCATTCTGATGTGTAAACATAAATTTTTCCCTTTTCGGATCTCGCCTACGCAACTAGAGCAACCATCGCTGGTTGGTTTTATAGCTGTTGGGGAAAAAGCAATTAAAGCAAAGCCAGATCGATGCGGATAAAAAATGAAAAATAAATGATTGCTGTATTCCGGGGTATGCGAGCAAAAGAAAAGAAAATGTACGAATAAAAGAGTCATGCAGAGTTGATGGAGTAAATTAGAAAAAAGTGAAATTTTTAATTTTTAATTTTATTGCACATTTTATTCTAACTCAGTCTCTCTTTTTTTTTATCAGATAATTAGAACTCAGCGTGATTAGCAAGTCATTTGCAATACTTTCACTCCGCATTAAAAAATTTCATATCATTAGGAGTGTTTATCAAAGGGTTCTACCAAACCGAAAAAAAACGGATCATTCACAAGCGTTTGGATATCACACTATGAAAATCGAGCATTCATGCTGGATTTTCCGTAACGAGGATTTTTTATATACATAATAACAATGATGTTGCGTTAAAAAATTTCGAATGCCTATGTATGCTGTCACTGCGAGACGAGGAGCATTAGAATTTCTAGTATCCTCGAAACTCCATCATCCGTGATCCCTTCGTAGCGGATTAATGTTTCCCTCGAGTATTCCTCTCACCAGAATTATCCTTCAAGAACAACTATACAACCCTCTGCGCTTCGAAATTCCACCCTCACGTGAAAACCGAAATTCGACCCCCGCCCGCCGCTTGACGAAAATACCCGAGCTTGAAGCTCATTGTCCTCAATTTTTCAAAGGAATTACGTACTTTATATCAATGAGATTGGTAAACTAATCATTTACGCACAAAAGTCATTTAAAAATTTTGCAATGCAAAAGAAAAGCTCCCTTTATCATTGCCGATACGCGTTGAATCAAGCTTGATTTCGTAAATTAGGTATCCAGAGGCTTATCCCGATCGATAGATAACTCCAGAGGACACAGCAGCTTACCACGTAAATTTCCGTTTGCGCGGGATTAGCCGTGCTCTTTCCTTGAGTCTCTCTTTTTTTATTCGAGCCCTTTTTTCTCCCTTTCCTTTACCGGCGCACTCGTATCGTGCGCTCGCGCGGGTGCCACCGAGAGCTTTTTAGAGAGATAGCGAGACAGAGAGGGAAAGAGTCCGGAAAATATGTCAACGATACTCGTCTTTAAAGCTCTCGTTGAACCAGAAGTGTGGCACTCGTGACGAACATATGAAGCACGCGTCAAGTTTTCCATTCCTCCTCTTCCTTTTCCTCCCTCTCAGCTCTCTGCTCCTCGTCTCCTCGACCAAAAAGGTGCTTAATGAATACGCACTTGAACGGAATTTCGTTCGAGTCTTCACAACTTCCCTCGCTGACGAGTTTTTGGAAAATGCTTTCACATCGGTTTCCAAAAACTTCTGCCTCTCATGCCCCAGGCGTCATTAGAGGTTGTTGAAAAAAAAAAAATTATTCGGAGATGAACGTTGAGTCGGATAATCTGGTGAGATATGATTTTTCAAGATTGAAACATGATAGAGAATTTCAGAACCAAAATAATTTGAAAAATACCTCGGAAAAAGTACTCAAAGAATAAAAATATTCTCAACACCATTTTTTGGCGATTTTCTTTTATATTTTGATATTGCAAATTTGGTTTAATCTCATCGTTCTGCATAAACGTGCATTTTAAACGAAACAGGCTGTCGAATATTTTACTCGAATACTGTAATTGATTCTCTTTGAAAGCCCGTTTGAATTTTTAAATCGCTTCATTATGAAAATAAATACAAAGCCTAATGAGTTTCGATAATGTGAAAAGTGATGGAAAAAATTAATTAGCTGACATCCAGGTCTGGTCAGCTATACAGTCTCTTTCGGAAGAGTTATGATCGAAAATACCATTACGGGAAATCGGATGCCTGAATAAAATATAGTCTAATAATGCTTTCGTGATTAATTTCTATATCCAGGATCTTCCAATTGATCAATATTTGACAGAGATATTTAATTTTTCAGAGATTCCTCTTAGATTCCCTCTAGGGAAGCAATTACGATAAGATGCCAGTCGAAGTTGAACAATTTCAATCTCTCATCAAATTTTAAGGCAATGTGGTCCATTCCAATTTGCATGCTGGAATTAAATTTTAATCTTGGCGTCATTTTTTACATGGAATTATTCATTTTTTGTGTGAATATTTTTGCATACATTATACCATATTGCGGGTGAAAATGGAACTGAGCAGTTAAGTCTTTCTTGTCATAGGTCAAAATATGTTACATATTCAATGTATCGATTTACCATCTGTCATATGGCAGGTTATTTACCAATTCATATTCAAAGCGAGAGATTAAAAAGTCGAGATCTCTCTTACAAATTCATCGATCGAGACCCATGAACGCGCAATCACGGTACTCAGTGAGGTAGAAAAAAGGGGGGGAAAAAAATACACTCCATAAGCTATAACAGCGATAAGCGATCACGCTTTTTCGCGTACAGTAAGAAATTATGAATAAATCGATTCACTCGGGCTCGGCTAGTCGCTGGGGACTCAGCCAGAGAGAAAAAAGGAAGACGATAGTGATGATACTATTTTTTTCTTCTTCTTTTTATTTTATATCCCATGTTTTGCATAATGTAGTCGAGAGCGAGGCAAAAGCCGGAGCATATAAACTCGCGTAGACCCCGAGCGGACAATTACGATTTATATTCATCGGAATATAGCGCAACAGAAAAAAGGGGTGTGCGAGTCTTTTTTGTGCAGCTGATAATATATACGTATCGAAGATGTATACACTGATTTTTTTTTGCCTCTACGATATACTTGGCTCATTTCAATGAATGCTCTTTTTCCAGTCTATTCTATGCTCGTACAAATTTCAAAAGTATTCAAGACGATACAAATTTAAATCAACGAACAAAAACGATATTCTCTCACGTCGTTTTCTTCTTGTTTCTCGACGTTTAACTGTGTTCCTGAGAAAATTATCGACCCACGAACGTGAATGTCATCTATACATAGAAATAGGGTATTCCGAGGGAATATTCAATCTAAAAATATCTATCAAACTCATTAAACATTAATGGTTACTGAAATTTTTCCAAAGCGTTAAACAACTGGAATTGAACGACAAATTGAACAAGTTCGACTTGAGACTCTGGCAAAATATTTTCGAAACTTTGCATCATGAAAAAGAGCAAGATCTTCAACTATATGTATATACGTTAAGAGCGGAAATACATTTTTAGCAATGGCGACAGTAGCTATTATATCTCTCGGACCGTTAACTTCCATCCATTACTCGGATCTACTCCAAACTCGCGAATTTCGCGGTTAAGGTACATATCCCCAAGTTTCCGACGACCTCGAAGCTTGATCGTATACTTTGTTCGTCCGGTTCGTCAAACTCGCTCCGACATTTATTCGTCGGTTTATGCCGTAATGGCCACTCCGTATGGCCAAACCGCAAACACGAGTCCTTCGTGAGATAATTTTTCTTTGGCCCTTTTGAGTATCATTAAAACTTGGTTATTTAACGATAGGTCACTTACGGATCATAAAAAATTTCTGAATATATTTCACCGCGAAAACCTCAAATGTCGAGATGAAATTGATATTATACAACTCTGAGAGTCTTAAATCTGAATTTATGATTTTTAGTCAATGGTTGAAATATTTTGAAAAAAACTCAGTAATATTGTTAATTTTGCAACGAAGATGAATTGTCTGATGATTATTAATATTTATTTCCCCATTGTTGAAAGATCGTCATTGCCCCATTATATTTCGGCCGAGAGCTTTTCACCGTTGATGCCAAGAGATTCGCGAGAAACCAAAGTCCAGTGTGTAGCCGAGAAAGGAAGAGCTAAAGCGGAAATACTGGCATTTCGTACATTGTGCGCTTCGTAAGAGGGGGAGTTGAATCACGAATGAAAAGCCGCAGTGCGGCTTACACCATAGTACTAGGTTGTCTATTTACCCATGGATTCCGGACGTGAATTGCGGTCTTTCATACAATGATCGCGGTTCCCGTTGGATTTTGGCCGATCCTTGAGGTCTCTTCGTGGATATGAATAAACGCGGGACACAAGGAAATTTCATGAATACAGCACAAATGAATCAAAGTACAACGCAAACCTCTTTGTTTTACGTTTTCATTGGCCGGGATTTTTAGCAAGCTCTATCAAAATTCCAATCCACAACGGGAGTCGTAAAATTCATCAAGGCAATACGATATTTATAGTAATCTAAAAAACTCTCCTACATTCAACTATAATCCCATCTAAAAATATAAATATACCGGAATGAATTTGGCACAATTCTTTAGGTCATTGATATCATTGCAAAGATTTTTGGGACGATTAATCATAATTATTTCAAGCTAAAAATTCGAGGATTAATTTTAATGCTAGATCCTTCAGGAAAGAACATCGATCACATTGCCAAGTTTGACATGCAAAGTCGCTGTCTAATATCCAACCTGCGCATAACTCTGAAATTTGCCTTCTCTCTCTCTCTCTCTCTCTGTGGATTGCTTCTTCACCCCCTATTCTGGAGAAGCTGCCAGGCATGTGACGTGCGATCTTGTGTTGCAGGTGCAGACGTAAGCGCGCGAGGAGCTAACAGGAAATCGATGATTCCTCACATACGACAAGCTGGCGGTGATGCACCTCCATGCAACAGGCCGTATAAACGCGGTATTAGCAATGTTCCAGCATAGTCGACGCTATTACTATGTTACGAGAGGTTGGTAGGTGCGCGATAAGGGGTGAGTCGAATAGCTCGTAGTTACATGAAATTCGGGAATGCTATTGATTCGCCATAGGGCGAAATGGATATAGTAAGCATTTCCACCTGTCTCGAATAACGCTGATAGTTCAGATTTGGGTGTGAGAGGAGTCAACGCACGATTTCGCTTCCATGGAATAGGCTGTTGGCCAACAGACCGAAGAGCTTTGATCATCACCCAAACATACCTTTGTGTTTGATGACCGATTCATCAATCGGCGATGAAAATGTACAATCTGTTGATCGAGCCAAACGCATCCAATTCGATGCCGGATAGAGGAATATTTCACATTATTGCCGTAAGTGACTGTTCCCATCGGCCAGATTTTCGGGGTTGAAATTGTTACACATCGGAATTGGGGCCGATCGTCAGTTCCTTGTGTGTACTTTGATATCATGTTGAGAGATGGATCTGTAATGGAGCGAAATTCCCATTCAAATGGCAAACAGAGCTATCAATGGACGTCGCTGAAGTGTATGTAACTAAAGTTGTGGTCAACTGGGCATGAGAAAACATCGTCGGGTGTCGAGCGCTCTGGGAAATGAAAACCATCAGGTGCCAAGCGACGACACATTCCCCGCAAAAATTGGTTTCCTCCCAAGTCTCGTCGTTTTGTTCCATAGCGAACCAGCGATTGAAATAACTGATCGGGCAATATATACGTATAGATTTATGCTTGCCCGGTGTCCGTTTCTGGTTTTGGTGTGGTCAAGCGAAACGGCTCCCTGTTTCCGATATATCGGTGGTCACGAACCTTCAACTCTCTCGGGGCTTCCATTTCGTTTCCCCTCCTCGTTCGCCTCCTCTTTCTCCTTCTCGTTGTCGTTCTCACACCCTCAGAGGCTGCGCCTCTCCTTTACAAAGCCTGCCCGTGGTTAACCAACCTCAACGTTAAAACATTTTTCGTCTTGCCGTTCTCTTTTGTTTCACTTGGATTATCACGACGATCACCAATGTCCGGTGTCGAGAAACGTGCCACTAACCATTGGTAACTCAATTCCCTATATTGAAACCGATAAAATTTCAATTACGCTGATCGATTTGTATCTCACCTAGATTTACAAAATCATGAACGAGCTGATTCATTTTCTTAATTGTTTGCACGGTTTCTGCCGATAGAGAAAATTGCCCTCGCACGAAGATACTGGCGGGAAATTTCCCATTTTACAGTTGAAGAATTAAAATCTCGATAAAAACTTGGAGCAAATTTTTTAAATAATTTTTGAGGCATATGTGGTTACATCGACCACGGGATATAATCGATTCGCCACGTCCAGAACGCTGCCCCCGGAAATTATAAAACTCGGTGAGCATGCGATTTTTGTTTCGAACGACTAATCGAGGTTCGTGACGATGTGAATCTCGTGGTCGTACGGTGAACAACGACGAGTGAACGGACACCCCGCAGTTTTGTTTGCCGTGTGTGCCGGACTGTGAAACGTTTTCGCTTGTTCGCCACTGGCGAATGTTGAAAGGGCTGCGATGCGATTTTCTCCCTTGCTCTTCCTCTCTGTCTCTCTATCTCTTCTCTCTTCTCCCTATCTATCTGGCCATCCCCCGTACCAACCATCACACCGCAACGCCACACTGCCTAGATGCGGCTCGAGCGATTAACGAACAATCATTAAGGCAGACCCTTATCGCGGTAATTGCGCGGAATAAATCTACCACCAGCCCGAACGCGCTCTATACATAGATATAAACTTTCAGGGGATGAAGAAAAAATGGGGCTTGCGATGAGCGTGGAACGGGAACGAAAAGTTTTAAAAAGACCACCGTATTAGCGTCACAATGATAGCGTTGAAAGGCGAGAAGTTGATCCGACGAAATGACTCATTGTCGGAGGGGAAAAAGTTTTGCGGAAATTTGCAAAATGAACTGAACAATTTCAAAACAGAAATCAGAACTGGACCTCGCGGCAAAACAAATTCCCCTCGATAGTACACGAAAAAGGATTTACGCTACTTATATGTTTTTTTTTGTTTTCTTCGCTCACGTCGGTTTCATCCGATAATACAAGGATTTTTTTCACGTCGTGAAAAAAAAACACGCGGGGAAATGTTTTTTTTTCTACTGGACGAGTCGAGCATCCATCGATGCTCGACGAAAACGTTCATTACTATTTTTTGTTTGTTTTTTTGTACACGTGGTTTTTTTTTCTCATCACGTCGTTAATCTATATTTGCTTCTATTATATTTTTCATTTGGCGTTGGAAAAAAATGGGCTACTCGAAAAATTGATTTTTCTGGTCAATTTTCTGGGTCAAAGGAAAATTTGGGC
>JABMBS010028847.1:0-11355 GCA_018491695.1 Lissonota sp. PSUC_FEM 10030012 | reverse complement strand
AATAATTTAGAAACAAATACAGAAATTTATGATGAAATTGCTAATTATATTGACAGTCGTTATGTCAGTCCAATGGAGGCTGCTTGGCGAATACAAAAACTGTCTCTATCAGGGAGATCGCACACAATTGTACGATTAGCTTTACACACCGAAAATCAACAGTGTATTATTTTCGAAGAAAATAAAGAGGAAAATGCTTTAATAAAAACTGAGACAACATTAACAGCTTGGTTTAAATTAAATAAAATTGACGATAAAGCAAGAAGAACTTTATATGCAAACATTCCGAGAAAATATAAATTTGATCCTTTGAAAAAGATTTGGCTAAAACGTAAAGTATTTTCCAGAGCAATCGGTCGTGTTGTTAGCGTGAGTCCTAAAAATATCGAACGTTTTCATTTAAAACTTATTCTAAATCGTGTTCCCGGGGCCACATGTTTCGATGATCTCAAAAGACACGAAAATGTAACTTACGAAACATTTAAAGAAGCTGCAATCGCAATGGGATTAGTTGAATGCGAGAAAGAAATTTTCAATATTTTTGAGGAAGCTTGCATAATAATGCTACCTAAAGAATTACGTAGATTTTTTGCATGGTTCCTCATTTCCGATAGCTTTATAATTGGGAAAGAAATTTGGGATAAATTTAAAGAATATTTTTGTGAAGGATTTTCGGATAACAATGAAAATAGGTCATTATTCGAAATAAATGAAATTTTCAAGTTAGAAAATATGAAATGTACAGATTTTGGGCTTCCGGAGCCAGATTTTAATTTCGATATCAACAATGAAAATGTTCAAAAAACATTGATATTCAATAAAAATAAATTTGAACAATTAGTTGTTAAATTAAACATTGAGCAAAAAACAATTTTCGATTATGTGATTAAAGACGGTAATAAAAAAATGATTTATATTGATGGGCCTGGAGGTACTGGTAAAACCTTTCTTTATGAAGTATTAATTTATTATTTTTTAAGTATTCAACGAAAAGTATTACCAATGGCCTGGACAGGAATTGCATCTATTTTATTACCTGGAGGTATGACAAGTCACAAGACTTTTAAATTACCTTTAGATTTAACATCAATCGAAAGTTCGTTTTTAAATTTAGCATCAGATAAAAAGAAATTACGGGAGTGTGATGTAATTATTTGGGATGAAGCTTCAATGATACCGAAGAAAGCATTAGAAATTGTTGATAGAACACTTCGAGACTGTTGTCGACTTGAAGATGTTCCATTTGCCGGGAAATTAATTATATTAGGTGGAGATTTTCGACAAATTCTTCCAGTGGTCAAATATGGAACAAAATTGAATATCATCAAAGATACAATAAAATTTTCACGTCTCTGGAATCACTTTAAAATTATGAAATTGAAGACAAACATGCGTACTCATGATCAATCATTTTCAAGTTTTTACTGAAAATTGGATCAGGTCATATAACAACATTGCGGATACCTGAAAATTGGAGAACGAACGATATCTGTTCAAAAATTTACGGTACCGAAATTTCGAATGACGATGATTCGTATTTGTGTTCTCAAATCTTGAAAGAAAATCTTAAAAAAACGTTTAAACGGTTTTTGACTTCATGAAGTCAAAAATTTCCCAACAATTTCTATTGGATTTCAAAGGGGGGAAATTACGATATTATAATTTCGATGAGAAGCGCAGTCGGAAAATAATGTATTTTCTTCAGAGCCCTAATATTTATGGACGACAGAGCTCAATGATATAACTATATAGTCCGCCCGCGGCCAATTACGGACACGGAGATGCGGCGTCCGCAATTCCGTCCTCGTCGACGTTCCACGGGTCTCCAGAAAGTGTATTACCCTATTATATTCGTGCACAGAAGCTGTGGAGAAAAGCAAAGGAGTGGGTGAAGGGGTGGCGGGGAAGGGGGGGAGAAAACCCCTTGGTGAACCAGATGTTCGTGCAAACCGAGGATAATTTTGCGAAAGCCCGCTAGTCCGTCGAGTGAGTTGCGGGAAATCGCGAATCCGCGTGGGTTGCAGCCCCCCGTACAGGCGCTTCGTGGTTTTGTCCCCTAACTATACATATATGGGACATTTCATGTCAAATCACTGTTCCATAACCGCCTCCGCTTTTCATCATTCCTTCCTGCCATTTTTCACAAGAGCTTGCGAAGAAATAGGAATTGCCAAAATTTCTTGATCATGCAATGTTTGAAAATTGTAATCCAAATCCAAAATTACAACACAATTATGTGAACCAAAGAAATTAATTTATTTCAATTTCATTTTTACCGATATTTACGCTTTTCTCGTGAATTTAACATCCCAAGACCTGAAAAAAAAAATCCAAAAATATATTTTAACAATTTTTCACTATAATTTATGGAGAAGAATGAATGTTATTGAAAATTATTTCTGTTGCAAAATAATGCAAGCTTGAGCATCGTACGCTAGATGAAAAACGATGAAAATCGGAGGATTGCTATGATTCTATGTGAAATGCCTCGTATATGTTTATGAGATACACGAGAAATGCTATTCACGTACTTACTGCCATGCTCGCGTATCCACTTTCAGCCGGACATAAACCACATACTCTGCATGCACGTATATATGTATTCAAGCAATGTTGGCGGTTCTAAATTATTCGTGTTTGCAGCGACTGTGTATAAACCGCACATTTAACGACCTCTACATTGATGAACCCACCGAGAAACGTTCTGAAGAATCTCTGCATGCCAATTCAAGAGTTTTTGACGAAAAAAAAAAATATTGAATAAAACAAGGGTTGGCAAAGAAGTCATTTTGAGAATCGAAGAATATCTCTTGATCCCCATTTTTTTTCCTTTTTTTTCCTTTACACCGGTCAACATTGTATAATGAATGCACTTGCGGAATGCCCGAAGCCTCGTTAAAGCTGAATTGTGCTCGCGTTTCTGCTCCGTGATCCTCGAGAGAGAGCGAGAGGCCTTTCCCTCCACCCTCATTCTGCCTCCTCTGCTTTCCTGAGGCTCCTTTTCGGATCGTTGAAACGGCCAACTCGAGCGCCAATTTCGCGAGAGCTTGAAATAAGAGTAGTTGACCCTTAAGGAAAGTCGAATAATGAAACGGAGCCACGTATATGGGTCTTGAATTGCCTTTCACGAGCATCGTTTTTTTTTTTCCCCCCCATTCTTTCACTTCTTCTCTTTCGTCGTCGGCTCTGGTGAGCAAAGCTCCTACGGATATTCGACACGAACACTCGTTTTGGGCCGAGAACGCAATTGTAGAACGCGAATGCACAATTGAAACGATTCGAAAATCCTCGTTGAATTACCCTCAAGGTCGTTGTATGAGCGAAAGAGAACCGATCATCGCCTTTTACGGTCTGATCGCTCGGTACGGTCCCTACTTTCGATGCGACGTGCATAAATTTCTCTTTTATTCTCCAATTACTCACATTGAAGAAGTTCAGCTTTTCTCTTTATACCTGTTTTGAACGTGTGCTCAGAATTTTTAGTAAGTTAGAAAATCTAAGATTTATCTGGAGAATCACAGAAGAATTTTGTTGAATTTTAAGGCAACTAATTTTATTGCAATCTATTGAACGAAACGACTTTATCGAATTTGTGAAATATTTGGGGCATTCATTTTTTTAATGTAGGAATTTTAAGAATAATCTCGTGATTTTAAAATGCGACTGAAGAAAAATCGATTTTTTCTTATCTAAGCAAGTACAGATACTTCTTAAAGCTTCTTTAAAGTGAAAAATCGTTGAAATCCATTTTGAGGTCATTATCAAGCCCTCGGAATGGAACTGACGTTATCCATCCTTTTTTTTGTCAACCCTGTAACATTTATATGCAATGAGTTTGGACATTGTTAACGCGGTGCTTCGTTATAAAAAAAAAGAATAAAAAACAGTGCACGATATCCTCCCGGTTGTGTGGCTCTGTAATATACGATGCCCCCACCGAGTGAGTTATTAAGATCTTAATCTCGTCATTCCATCGTTGATGAGCACTGCGCGAGGACGAGTTTGCCACAGCCCTCTCTGCCTCGATCTCGCTTCGATCTCACTCACTATAATATATATGTATATAAATTAAGAGAGAGTGAGGGCATCGGGGTCTGTGAACCACAGTTGGCCACATCGCGAGGATGCTCGTGATGACCGTACGATGACTCTTCGTGGCAGTTCGATCGATAATTGCCACGCTCCGCGATCTCTCGATATACTTTTATATCAACAGCATGAAAATTATATTTATATACACAGAGTTTTATATTACATACAGGGGCAGGTGGGGCATAAAGGCCACCGTGAGGAAATAATGATAAGATATAAGAAGAGCTCGTTTCTTTTAATCTGAAAATCTGGTTATCAATTTTATTGCACGAAAAATTGTCAGCAGTCAAACTGTTTTTTGGAATAGTTATGCTCATAACAATAATTCTCTTATTTTTCAAAGCTGCCCATTTTTCCCCATTTTCTCCTTTATAACGACGATGATACACTCATCTTTTCATTGCAATTTTGCCTTATAAATGATTATCATAAATGGAAAATTATATCCCCGCGAAACCATCGAGCTACGACATTAATTTAATTGTTCTTTTTTTTTCATGTTTCAGGTAAGCTTCATTGGATATTTTACCTCGACTTGGTTCGTTCTCAATTATCATGTTACCGTCGGCATTTAAAACGAGCTCGGAATTTAATTGATCCTTCTCGAGTGAGTATAACGTTCAACTTTGTTGTATTTTCGGGTGATTCAACATTGCTACTTTATTTATAAATGTCGTTGCTTATTGAAGATTTCTGTAACTTGTGAAAACTGAAAATTGTATCAAAATTATTCTCGCAAATGTAGTCTTGTTTTTTTAATTTTAAATTTCTTGAAAAAGTAGCAAAGGGCTCTTGATTCTCGAGAATCTGTTAATCTTCGTCAAGTAAAAAAATTACGATGAGAAATGAAATCTTAAGAATGAAGTGCACCCCGTAATATACAAAAAAAAATTTTCTTCATGAAGAGCGCGTGTATAATTCTGGAATATTGGAAAAAAAAACTTTAGAAGGGTCGAAAAGATTATTGGAAATTTGCCAGAATGAAAGGATCTGTTTCCATTAATTTTAATTCGACAGGAAACTCGATTCACGTCGTTCCATCGCTCGTTACTCTTGTATTTTTAATACTTCCCCTGAATGTAACGCTCAGCTCGCTCATAATCATGAATAATCGCAGAAATATTTCGCGGGTAATCATGATAAAGTGTGCGATAAAGAAGGAAGTATATCGACTTCATCGAATTTCGATATTAACTCCGTGACCCAATTAATTTGCAGTTAGTCTCTGTTTTAATAATAATTGAAGGCTCGAACTTTCGGTGAATCGCTAAAAGTCGTTTTTCTCATTCTCTTCGCACTGTAGCACAACGTTTCACATTGAAAATAGCGAAATTCATTTGACACTTGAGGGAATTCATGAGGTATACCTTCACTTGTCATTGGAAATAACGTTCATTCATTTGTCAATTTTTTGCCACTGGTATTTATTCCCGTTTGAACGGTGTCGCGAGTAAATTAATGATCAACCGAAGCGTAACGTTCTTTCTTAATTTTGGACTACAGTAGCCAGAATTTTTGTTCAAAAAATTGACGATAAATGATAACTTGTTCCACATGAAAACAAATATTTACGGTTTATTTAACTTGGACGCTCTATTGAACAAATTTCTTGATTAAATTCAAGTCTCAATATCGTTCCATTAAAAAATTAAATAACCACCATCTCAATGCAATTTATCATAAGTCAATTTATCAGAAGTTGCAATATTTCGATTTTAATCAGCTGTGCGATAGCGATAAGCGTCGCGGACCTCGCCGGAGAGTCTCTCTCATCTCGGCAGAACATTTTACGAAGCTAATCGTCAATGAATCTTTATAGTGGGCAATCTCGTTGTTGAGAAGAGGGAACAACTTTAACGATGCTCATTCTGGACGCGAGCGAGGAGGCATACGGCGCGCGTGAGCAATCGTCGCTGTTGGTACTCGACCGTATAACACCGGAATTGCATCTTCGGCCAAGATAATCGCGGCACCGACGTCTACAAGCATAATATAATGCACATACCGTTCTAGGATCTTGCATATACACGGACATAGTATATATTCATACTATACGGAGGAGTTAAGACCAAAATTTCGCATAAACCGTCGAGTTTTGCGCTATCATTTCTGAAGCGAGTCAGCTGATTGTTAACGACTCTTATCTCTCTTCCTCTCGAGTCTTGGCAGTGGGAAAAAAATACCCCCGACAGCCTGAATGTTGCTCGGAGTTTACCAGCCCGTGAACAAATTCCTTTCGCACTCCTGAAAAAAAACGCATTGCATGCGCTGATTTTGTTTCTCCATTTGCCAGGGAGTCGAAGTTCATTCGTCGACAGTTTAAATCCGCCATTTTATTCGCAGTATTCATATACGAATACACATCGACACAATGCTCTCATCCTCCTTCAATTTTTGCGCCAACGTCTGTAACGTCAACTTCAATTTGATGAACGACAAAAGGCAGGGTCGAGAGAGAGAGAGAGAGAGAGAGAAACATTGAAGGGTGATGTTGAAAGAACTTTCTCGCCTTTCTTTATTACTGTTTTAATGACTCGTCTGCTCCGACACCATTCGATGCTCGTTGATCCGTGCACTCGAGTTTCTTTTCGCAATATCCATCCACCCCTTAGATTATTTTTTTGTTTCAACTTCGTTTTCATCCCTCGGATCTCGCTTTCACGTTTTTATTACTCCCCTCCAAGCCAATTCCAATCTCCAGCTTCGAGCTTTGTTCATTCAAGACTTTTTTCCTCTCGGAGCCATTCGCCGCCTCGGTGAACGACTCAAAACCCTTCTGCCCTCAAATGTAACTATCCTTATTTCTCTTCGTTCATACTCCTTTTTTTTTCTTGAAATTTTTACGCTTCAGATAATGTGAGATATCCAGATCTTGTCGCTTTTGTTCCTTGACAATGAGCGAAACCTAGTACTTTTTCATTTGACTCGAAATTCGACTCTGATTCTTCAACTGTTTTTTATTTGCTGAATTTACTGTGTCCATTTGCAGCGCAAAGTAAAAATAAGACACTGACTGATTTGATTCTCTAAAATTAAGATCAGCCAAAGTTACCGTTGAAAATATACAACCCTCATGATGGAGGATTTTTTTTCCCTTGACTGTTTTAAAATTTCAAGCACCATCTTAATCTCAAAGTCACAACTCCCTTCTTAAGTTTGAAAGAAACTTGGTCGAGTCTTTAAGCATTACTCTTCCTTTCCTTTGTTTTCCACAATTTCACCTCATATTTTCTTATTTTTTTTCTCCTAGCCTCTCACCCTCGCAATTTTTCACGCGTCTTTTTGGCAGCCGGAAAATCCTGAAACATTTTTCTTCCACCTTCGGTTCCTCTTCGCAAACGTTTCTCCCGATTCGTCGGCATTCGCTTCCTCCGCCTCTGATTTATATACCCGCGGGTGAAACACACTTCCGCCAAAGAGACTTACTCGGCACACGCGATTATAAAGGACACATACAACGGGAATAAGGGGAAAAAAATGTATCGAAACACAGAGAGCGCGGAGTCAATGATAACCGGAAATCCGCGAACTGCACCCACGAGCGCGTGACTGCAGACGTTTTGCTCGATCGAACGCCGAAGCATCATTCTTCACTTCTTCCTATACTTTTTTTTTCGCAATATCACGAGAAAACTTTCCAATCGCACGTAAAAGTTCTTCCTCCCCCGATAGAGCAGGACGAAAAATCGCCTGAAAATACACGACGACACAGCGTGTGGACTCTGTTAATCATTGCGGATGTGCCGATTTCGAGAAACGCTCGGTAATGATTAACGAGGACAATAATTTCGAGTCTTCGCGACGATGAACTCGTGCCCGTAAATATAGCAACTAGCCTCATGACCAGTTGGGATAAATATAGTTGTCTGCTGAGTCTCGATCTTGTGCAAACCCTCTTAATCATTCTCCCTTCGATGTAACTCGACTTTCCGGACAGTTATTTTTAGAACAAACAAAACGATATACAAATCCTCATTTAATCCCCACTATCATCCTGATTTATAATTAATTATTTATAATCAATCGTGTACATCAATGTCGTACGATATTGCGCCTTTAATCTTATCGTTTCACGGTAATTATTCGTAACGAATGGCGAATGAATCATTTGAAACACGGGGTAGCCCCTAATTGATCGTATTACGCCCATGATTCATGGTTTGTAATGTTATCTGGGCTATCGGTCGTTTATTATAATACCACGAACTAGGTGGCATAATTTTGAGTTAGTCATGTCTCGGCTGGTGTACCGGTAGTGGCCAATAACAACGTTCGCAAGAGGGATGAAAATTCCGCAGACTGTTATATCCGATTTCGTGGGGTGGAAAAAAAAAACACACACACACGTGGCTCCGACACTCATCGTCACCCCTCCGACCAAAAGTGTCTCCCTATATTCCCGATGAATATACACCCGGGGTTGGTTTATATCACATCCCCCGAGGGTTGCGATGTTACACACGCTTTTTCCTCTTATAACGCTGTTTTTCGTTAAAGCACCCGCCTGTTCTCTCTCTGTGTGTGTTTTGCACGGGGAGCGATTTACCCGCGTTAACTGTCAAGACCGCACATTGTTATCCGGATTTATAATACACGCAACGTTGTTATCGTCTCGCCTCGTCGCTTTTGTAACGTCACCTCATTCATACTCTCTTTCCCCAAATTGGACAACACTAGAATATACATATATGTATATGATGTATATTTGTAGGTCCGCTTTATATATTGCGCCTCCATATTGTACGACATATGTGGACACATTTTTTTTTCTCACCACCGAATTCCTGTTTACAATAATTAAGGTCAATGGTAATCTCACTGGTTGCTCAACTTGTATTTGTATAGTAAAATTTCGAAAAACTGTTGATGCAACGGTTGGATTGTTTTTTGTTCCTTTTACGTTTGATCCGGGCATTTTTATCGCGATTGCAACAAGTACTTTTGCGGGACGACAAAACACTCTGGAATAATCGGAAAGAGCTGCTTTATTGCAATATCGATGAATCAAGAGAGGATTCAACCTGCTGACGCAATAACAAGGCGAACAGTGTGGAGTCGATGAAAGCTCGAACTCTTTTCGGCACGGTTGTCGCTCTCCTTCTAGTCTCGCGCGCCCGGCTGACGCTATCTGATTCAATTAAAACGAAGGTCCGTGTTAGCAGTAACCGTGAATGAGAAAGAGAGAGAGAGAGAGAGAATGATGGGCGGGCGAGAACCTCCAGCGCCGTATCGATCCTGACGATCGATGCGAAGAATTCGATCACCGCCGAGCGCAGTTATCTCGATAGCTCTCTCTCTTTCCTCGTGTTTCTTCTCGTTCCTTCTGGTTGTACGGCAGGGAAGAATAAAGGGTGTGGGAGAGAATCCATCCGTGGGGCCACCGGGAACCATCAGCGAAATTTCGAGTGCACACACACATACGTATGAAGGTTCAACACATTCGCCGGGATAATTAATCGTTATATTCGTCGTTGAGAGTCATCGAACGGGATCGAAAAAATCATTGAACCAAATGAGAGTCTCTTCATCTCTCCATTCCTCTTTCAGAAGAGGCTGCCTATATTAGCTCTTCCAATTCGAATCAAATGAACCACATGGAAGAAATACGTGATGACGAAAAAATAAGATAAAATCGCCTCGTCATCCTTATTATTTTTATCATCGAGGAGTAATCTCATTTTTCGCTCTCTCCGTCTCTCTTTATCCAGAAGTCCATGGCCCACTTCACGTATTTTCTCGCTACTATATTACGATACTTGAAAGTTTTAGATCAGTTTACTCATGCATTCACACGTGTTGTTACAATAAATATAACGGAGGCAGCCATTTACCACCGCAGCCGAATTTCTTCTTCGGAGTTTCGACACTCTGGGACTTTGTTTACCAATTTTGGTATAGTTCTTCCTCTTTCAGGATACCAATAATTTTCTCCAGGACCTCTTTGGTTCGATAACAGCATCAAAGTAAAAAAAAAAATAATAAGAATTGTGGGACAAAAATCAATAAGAACGAATCGGAGCGTTGATTTGACGTTGGAATAGCTCCTGTTATGGACGATCTTGGCAACGGTGCAATGCGACGAGGGCGATATTCGAATAAATCATAAACGGTAGACCGCACCCGAGACCAGATGGAATTCTGATTCAAAGCGAGAGAGATGATAGTGGGTCACGTTTATATTTGTCGAATTCACTAGAACTTCGCAGTTCTTTTGCGCGTTGAATCGATTCGGCTTGCAATCTCGAGCAAAGTTTCGATGCTGAGACGTGGCTGAGGCGTTAAATGGGTTTCGGGGTTATTCGCATGAAAACGAGACTTTTGGGGGGATCGAGAAGAATGAAGGAAAAAAACGAGACGCAGCAGGAATGATGTTGATGTTAGAGCAAAGAATTTTTCATATTTAATTTCTGGGAGAATAAAAAGAGCACCTAAAATGTCCCTCATTCTGGTACAATTTAAATTCATTTTGAAAACTCTGCTAACTTTAGAGAGGATTATCCATCGCAATGGAAATTTTTGCCATTGAACATTTTGGATAATTTTTGCTTACGCTTCGTTAGGATTTATATCGAGTGTACCAGCGCTTTGAAGTCTGTTGATTTAATTCCCATACACGTGTACTACCACTGAAAAAGGAATGGTCCTCTGGCGGCGACACGGTACATTCATCGCGGCAATCCCGTTGACGATGTGCAGACGTTGAAATAAATCCCCGGATTAGGACTCGCGAGCCCCAAGATCGCAGACACACACCATTATCCCTTTCTCTCTCTCTCGCTTCTTCATCCCTCATTCACCCCTCCCGGAGGCTTCTCATTCTTTTGACATGGCGGCATTTTACTCGGGTGATTTTTTTTCCTTTTTTTTTTCTTCATTCGCGGTTGTCGACTCGTGGCGAATCGGTGGCTGCTCAAAAACGCACGCACCCTGTCGCCTACCTCCATTTAATATATAAATACATATGAATGTCTCGGTGTGTGCATTTGAACGCAAGCGAGAAAATTTTACCTTCACAGCCAGGCTCGCATTAGTCCTCGCCATATATGTACACGGTCTTTGTCCCTTTGTACGAAACCGTATCTCGTATCGTTTACCTTATGCCCTTTTGCGCTCTCGTATTACGAATAACACCTCTCTTGCTCGCGCCCCAAACCCTCATCCCCATATCGCTTCACTTTGTATGTATGTTTCGGTACAAGCACATCCGGAGACCCTTTTCGTTTTATGTTGCTCCTCACGAATGTATGGAAAGTGCTATTTTTT
>JABMBS010027737.1:0-11373 GCA_018491695.1 Lissonota sp. PSUC_FEM 10030012 | reverse complement strand
TTGTGGCATCTGAACGAAACTTTTGAGCATGGATCTGAGGAATAAAAAAATATTTTTGTTTTTTTGAATCGGTCTATTGCACACTAATAACTCCCGATTCCAACTAACTACTTCAAAGTACAGTTAGGATTATGAGTTAATCGTAGATGACGCCATGAGCCTCGTTTCGAAAATTATGGGCGTCTACGAGGAGCTCGAAAAAATGGTTGGGGTGAATTTCACCCAGTGTGACCTATTAAATGCATATTCTTGCTAAAAAGTTTGGATTGACCAGTCGATATTTCTTGCCGTACTCAAATTTGCATAACCCTGTTAGAAGACAAATCCCATTTAAAAAAAAAAGCGTTTTGGAGGGAAGGAATTAAGCTTTGTTTCGCTTTCTTAAATATTTTTTAACGATTTTTTCGATTTTTTTACGATCTAAAATCATTTCAACTCTATTTGCCACTGCTTCTCAATAGACTGCGACACAAAGACGACGCCGATTTGCATAAACAAACGTATATTATACAAATTGCGCGAGAACGTGAAATACAAATAGTACCGTTTTCTGTTGGGAAGAAAAAGTATAACACATATCCGGTGATGCGTTCTTCTGGCCACGCGATCACGCCAAGGCTGCAACGCACGAATGGATCAAAGAGCTCACATGCAGCAAACCATCTCGTATTTCACGCATACATGTACGATTCTACAGGTGAGTCGATTTTCTGCTTATACGAAATACCGATTGCGCAGAGACACGAGACACTCTTCGTGTGGGGAACCGGATGTCCCTGCGACTATCGACAATGAGAAATCGAACGTTTACCATAATTGTTGATAGCAAAAAGAGCGCAAATCAAGGGATTTCAATGTGTTGGGTGAAGGACCTGCGACCTTCTGTTTGCCAGCGTCTGGGGTATATGTCTTACTCCTCAAGGCGAAATCCATTCGTAGTATCGCTTGACCGAATGACAAAGTCCCTTTCCGTGATAAATATTCCGTATGGTAAGATAGAATTTTTCAATTACATTCAAGTGCATACAAGTGCATCGTCATGAGCTTTTTTTTATTATCCTTCCGTGGTCACACTGAGTCTGAATGACCCTACGACTACTTTTCTTTTTTATTCTTTATGAATTTGTAAAAATATATTATAGTCATTTGATTTTTCATAAATTTTTAATACATCAACTAGAATGTTTGAATGATGTTCTATAATTTTTTGAGATTTTTCCGACCGATAAGTGTAATCACGGAGAGACAAACATACTATCAACGAGAGGAAAAACTCGTTAGCTTTAGTTTCGTGATATTTGCTTTTCAGAATTTTCTTTTACCGTATAGCCGCTCATGTAATGATTCTCGCGTGGAGAATATTGCTCGCGCGTTTCAACGTGTATATGTAATTTATATATACAACGACGGGTTTTATATCGAAGTAGTACGCGAAAGTTTCGACTTTCGAGTTTTCAACGAGAGATGACGGTGGGAAGTGATGCCCGGGGGGCGAAGGAATCCTCGTGAGAATATGAAGGAACCAGGCGAACGAGAGCTGAAAGGGAACCGTTAGGGAAAATATTTGACGAGATAAATGCGGTGGAAACTTTTCTTTAGGAATACGGGAAATCCGTTAAAAATTAGAGTAAATAAGTCTTGTGATTTCTTGTGATTTAAGAAAGATTTGAAATTCAAAGAAAAGTAATTAATAATTTATTTATTCATCGATCTATCGTTTCACTGATTAATGTACAGATTCCTCAATTGCGGACATATTTCTCAAATATAAAGCTATAATTATGAAGCTTGACCGATTCTGTTGTGAATCAACAGGTAGAACAGGTTGCGCAACGGTAAATGACATTATATTTTAAGCCAAATGAAAATTAGCAAAATAATCGTCGAGATGATTGTGAGACTTGGCATTCGGAAAAGGAGCACATACCAGCTGTGCTGGTAAGTATGTAGGATTTTGAGCTTGCTTAATCATTAATTTTTATCAAATTACTATTGAAATGGTTCTCAGTATTGATTTATAGAATTAAAAATAGTGAAGAATTCCCATCTGGACAGTCAAGAGTTTCCATCCTCGATGTCGAGCCCGTCGATTTATCGTTCGATAAGCGCTGAGTATTTAAACGGATTTCGGATAAACGGTTCTTCGATGAATCTCCATAAATGGCGAGCCTGGTTTACAAAATAAGTAAACCACGAAAACTGCTCAAAGTTATTTCTCACGTGGTGAAAACACTTTCAGACAAATACATGCTCACTCGCATTTTCTTCGAAACGAGCATTCGATATAAGTCCATCCTCTTTTGTACTTTTATTTATATTAAAAAATAATGCATAATAACGAAACAACGGTCAGACGGACATTACAAATATCAACAAATATAGGAAGCAACAAAGATATCGAGCAACAAGTGCTTGCACGTATTTTTTCGTCTTTTTTTTTGTACACACAATCGACGATGAAAGAACGACGAAATATAACAAACAATAAATAATTATGACGTTCAGGAGTACAATGAGAAAAAATATAGATAATAAATAACGTAAATTATCGATATACTTGTATATGGGGGTGGGAGAAATGAAATTGAGTATTCGATCGGTACTGGCAAGAGACAATCTCGGCTGTGAGGTCGATGATTGCTCAGAAATCACTTGGCCTAAATTGAGAATAAACGTATAGCAAGATAGGCCGGAAGATGGAAGGATCGGAGAGAAAAGGGAAAGCGAAGGACTCGAGGAGATGAGGATCATGAGGATCGCGAGAAAACAAAAGTAGGACGAGAGAATGGAAGGAAGGAGAACAAAAGTGAAAGGGAATGAGGAGTGGGAGGGACAAACATGTAGATCGAGAATAGGAGGAAACGAACGGTTAACTATGAGATACATAAATAACTTAGGAAGGACCGAAAGAGGATGAAAGGATTTTTGTGTTTTTCTTTCTTTATACAAGCTGGAGAGAGTGTTTAATGCTGCTTCAGGCCTGTGGAAGTGGCCGATGAGCGCTGTATGCGAGGTTCTGAGCGTCTTGTGGCAAACTCCTGGCCCAACCGTGTCCGCTACCACCGGCACTGGAGTAACCACCGCCATAATCGCCACCACCACCACCGCCGCCGCCACCACCGGCGCTGTAACCACCTCCGTGTCCACCGTCATCGTGGCTTACCACGTGGCTGCTGCTGTGATGAGGATGTGCCACAACTTCGTAGGTCACGTGTTTCTGTTGCGAACCAAGGAGTTTCTTCAGTCCTATTATCGCCGAAATGACCAGAGCTATTTTGCCAACGAGCAGAGCCTTTCCGGCAATGAGGGCAATGGCACCCAGTGCCAATGGCAAGAGAGCCGCGGCTTTCAATGCCACGGCCATCATCAGAGGTCCCATGATCTTTTGAGCCTTCTCTGTAAAACGTAAAATTACGAAATTTCTCATGAATACATTCAAAATTTATCTGAATTTTTCTTTTTTCATAAAGTTAACTCTGTCTTTTCAAAAAAAATGTTTCGGTCCAGATTTTTTATGCTATAAAATCCTTCGCGACTTTGAGCAATCACATTTAGAGAATTAGCCTTACCGAGTGTGCGTTTGTACTGGAATTCGAATAAGTATATCTAGAAAACTTCTCGAGTCGAAAATTGATACACAGGTCATCCGTCATTGCTCAGTGCCAATTTTTTCAACATTGCGCATCACTCAACTTGGCAGGATTTTTCATTTTACTCCAAATATCTGTTGGCGCTCTACGTTTAGTATAACTTTGAAGTCATCAAAATTTAATTTTTTGTGCGTTTACACTTTATGATAAGCAGAGTTGGACCTTAGTTTAGAAAGAATGGCTTGAGAGATGCAGTTTTGAAATTAAGATAAAAGCTCGTGTACGGCTTGATTTTCGTGGAATTGCAGCTATTGGTCTTAATTTTTTACACTAATAAAAGAAAGTTAATAATACCAAATTTGGAACGAATTGCTTGAGGGATTAAATTTAAAAAAAATGAGATTATACAAATCTGCCTGTAAACGCTCTATCTTCGTATTTGTGCGATTATTGAGCTAAAATTTTTAGCAGGACACCAACAAGGACACCTGATATTGAATTTCGAAATGTTAGTGGCATTTCTATGGAAATCGTACAAATTAGAAATTTCCACATAGCTTACTGATTCTATTTCGTCGTTTATGAAGTTTACTTTACGAACAAGCTGCCATTGAATTATGCATCATAAAGGATCTCAAAGGACTGCTTATAATGAAACCTAGCGAGCGATGGAAAAAATTTTGGAACTTTCGGACAAAATGCTAATTTTTGCACGATTTGTTTACAAATTTCATGCATGACCCAAGTATGAGTAAGGAAATCATTCTCATCAGTCATATCACATTCATTCAAGAGAAAATATTTCTTCGGGGACTACAACCGTATTTCTCAGATACGATCTCACATTTAGTAAGAGAATGATTAAAAATGCTCAATCACATGTGTTGACGTTCAAAAGTTTGGAAGGGGAGTATAAGCTTCAGTTTCGTTTTTTAAAAAGTTTCGTAAAGTTTTTTTTTCGTAAAAATATTCAATTTTTCTTTAAAAAAAAACAACTATATTTATAAAATGTAGCGTAACTCTAAAACTTCTGGGTTTTTGTAAAATCACTAAGGAGTTAAAAAGTTGCATACAATTATTCTAGAGTCAATGCAATTTTTTGACAATTTTTTCAAAATTTTTCAAAATCGGAAAACCTCATTTACATGGCTTTTTTATCGGAAAACCCGTGTAAATGAAGTAAAATACTCGATTGCTTAAGATAAAAAAAAATCTCGTTAACAAGAAAAATGTTAGAAAAAAAAAATGTTGAACAAATTTCATTGAATTCAGAATAATTGTAGGCAAAGTTTGACCCTCTTGGTGATTTCACGAAAACTCAGTAGTGTTAGAGTTACGCTTCATTTTATAAATATGATCGTTTTTGCGAAAATGTGAATATTTATGCGAAAAAAAAAAAAAAACAATTTCATGGGTCATGTGCCAAAAAAACATCCAAAAACCGCCCATGTATCGAAGAACGTACCGGGTTCAAAAAAAATCGAAAAATTTTTTTGGAAAAAGCGAAATGGAGCTGAATATGTCCCCTAACATACGCCGCTTAGTCAATTAAAATATCTTGATTTTTAAAAGAGCGGTGAAACTTTTTGTCGAAACGGAATCGGGGCGAGTGTTTCCAAACTTTTGGACCTTAGTGTATTAGTCTGTATAAACACATACATACTCAATCGTTATTCCGTACGATCTTTCTCAAAGTTCTAAACTAGCTAGATAAATCGCAGAGCTTATACAGCGTTGCTCGCTATAACATATGTGATGTTTAAAAGTGGAATAGGCGAAGGTCAAGTACAGGAGAAGCCGAGACGACAGACACACCACGATGGTGCACGGGGTTAAAGAAAGTATGTCAAAAATGCCAGCCGAGCAAGATCCTCTCTCTTCTCTCGTGCCTATGGGATATATCGTGAGCTCTTCCGCGTTGCTCGAGCAACGCCGACATCAGCAACCGACGCAAGTTTGCCTCTCACGATCGGCAACACATATCGGCTTGCCCGTATCGTGTCCGAGACTCTCCTCCTCGTTGTAGTGTGTATATCGAAGGCTCGATCAAGGGGGAAGAAGCGGAACCAGTTTTCTCAGTGGGTCAACGGCTGCGAGCCCAAAGCCGACGGATCGAGAGACGCTCCAGCCGCCATGACGGTATCTTACTGCTCGCCCGCACGCCGGAGCGTCGCCATTTTGGGGTTACCGATTCGTCACCGATAACACGGTTTATGTATTTTTTTTTATTATTTTCCCCTCGTTTCTCCACGATCCCGGAGACTTTACTCGTTTCTCACGGAATAATAGTAACCTCGTACTCAACCGTTATTGCTTACGATTCTTTTTCTTTTTAACCGGAAGTTCATGCTTTCAGTACCCTCGATACCTTCTCCTTGTTAGCAGGGGTATATGTGTGTATGAAAATATTACTCACTCTTTTTGCCACGGCCCTCGGCGACACTGTCGTTGAGATCCTCGATGCTCCGTCCAGCGGACTCGATGGCACCCATTATGTCGCTACCCTTAAGATCAACCTTAACGGAATGAGTCTTGAGAAATCTGCCGAGACGATCGAACAAAAGTGTGTCCACGTCAGTTGATTCGATCGATCTGTAACAGAGAGTATTCAATTACATTGATTGAAAACAAAAATTAAAAAATCATCGAGCTTATCGATTGCAATCGAAGACCTTCCTCATCTCATACTAGATCATATAAGGTAGAGGAGGGTTTGGTAAACTTTAGTTCAAATATGATCACCATCTACTGGAAAATAATACTCTAAATATAATGAAATATTATAAACATTGGATACTTTTATGAATCCATAGTTCAAACACTTAAAAATGTGACTGAACAATGATCGTTGACAAATTGTACTAATAATAGCCATCGGTCCATATATCCTACACCCACCTTGGTGCGCCTTCCTCTGCAGTAGAAGTCTTCACCACTGTGATACCCTCCGAAAGTGTTATATCCTCCTTGTCCGCGAGCATTTTGTCGACGAAAGCGAACAATTTGTATTTAATGCAGCTGACCGATTCCTTCTTCAGGCAATCGGTGTAGATCGTTGCCATAAGATCGTTGTCACCGACAGCATTTTTGTCGGTCGCCGGTAGTGACATCGCACCGGAGACGACCAGTGTCGCCCACAATATCGTCGCTAAGTATCTCGTGTCCATCTTCGTTTACTCCCTCCGCCAATTGCGATTAATCCTTTGTGAAATAATTCGATGATTAATTAAACTTGATCGTTGACGAATCGTCTCGCGATTACCAAAGACTATCAGTGCAATCTCTGTTCAACTACATATATTTATTTGAATTTACAGATAACCAAATACAGTGATCGAGACAACATGTATCTAGGGCACCGGTGTTCGATCTTTTCCCCTATTTATCTTCGTATATCTCGAGCAATTTGATGTACCGATTAAATCCTCGTTGTTGTTGTTGTTGTTGTTTCTAAACAGAATGATATCTATATAGCGTCACGACTATGCGTAATATCGTTGGCCACGAGAACGTGTTGCGTGTGTCACCGTTGATGCGATGTTGACTTGTGTGTTGCATCTAAAAGAGGTTTGCTTTGCTTTTATACCGATCCAAGCGCTTTAAGACGCCGCGGCGCCGACGCGGTGGAGGAGGACACGAGACACACAGAGGGGTTCCCGTTCCGTTCCCATGTTACATACTTCTGAATGCCCCCCTGTGCGAAGAGACAGCCTGGGCCCTCACTTGCCTTACCTGGTGTATGTTTCCTTCTTCCAACCCTCCCCACCGCCGTTGTAGTTGTGTACGAGGATACTGTCTCTTGCCTCCCCACTGTATATCCATATGCTGTCTCTCTCCCTATCATTTTGTGTTTGTGCGCGATCGTATACACACACAGACACATCTGTGGTACCTTGTATTCATCGTCCTGGTCGTAGTCTTCGTTCAACACGGTGAATCGTTTTATCCCTACCTTTCGCACAGTTTGGTACATGCAGCGTCATCATCCCTCTCCACCTTTGGTTGTATCAGAATCGTATCACTTGCCCACTTTTTCGCAATCTTCCTCTTCTTCATCTCCTTCAGCACCTTTTAGGTACCGTATATAATAAACTGTAGCCCACATTGTACAGGTAGCCCACGTACTTAGAGTACGTTCGGTAGAAGGGATAGTTGGAGAAGCTGCTGAGAAAGACACCCTTTATTTCCCTCCCATACGTTTCGACCTGTATTTTGGCAACTTCTGCTCTTCACGCACGGTTTGAGAGGAACGAAACTCTCCCATACCAAGATCAGGATATTTGCGAGTATAGTAGGATAGGGAGAGTACACGAGAGAGCGAGAGACAGTGTGTGAAAGAAAACGCGAGGAATTGAAAGAGGGCATATGGTTTGTAAGTGTGCGTTTGTAAGATCGAATGAAACGCTGGAGGCTGGATTAACCGGTGATGAGAAAATGGCACAGCGGAGCAGCCAAAAAGATGCTCAAAGTGAGAGGTGCGCAAACTCCTTGGCTGAAGAAAAGATTGGCCAAACAGAGGAAGAGTATGGAAAGAAAAATTATGAAAAAAAAAACATAATCATTGATAAATAAAAAGAGGAATAAAAAAAACTAGCTGCCTCGTTCAATTGACGTGCGCGACCCAATCTGCGAGCATCAGTCTTATCGCTTCTCTGTGCCTCTTCAATGTACACTTCTCGCGAGTTTTCTGCTCTGCTGCTGTGGCTATTGCTCTCTGCCATTTTTCTTTGACTCTCTGAAGACCTACTTTCCGGGTCCATTAAGGATCGGGCGAGTGATCGGTAAGATTCTGTATATGTTGTTAAATTCTGCCGGCGCTGATGATGATGACGATTCAAGTGGGAAACAGAGAAAGAAAGAGCAAGGGCACATATAATGTGGTACGGGAATGGTACCCGTGGGAAGAGGAACGTGACTGCATTCAATGCTGCTCTCATACTTAACGTCTTGTATACTTAAGTCCTCCATCATCCACTATCATGCACTGTGCATGCAGCAGTCGCGGTACAGCTACAAATTCGTAAATGTAACACGAACTCGCGAATACTACGCGATGGAATCCTGGAACTCAACGAATTGGTCAATTTTCCATATTTTATTCTGATAAGAGTGATGGAATGATCAGGCTACACTTTCTTTACACATCTAAGACGACGTGTTGTAAAGTTTTACTTTTCTCAATAGAAAAAAATAAATAAACAACGAAGTTGTTGCTGTGCAAACAAAGTATTGCCGGTCACTGCATGGTCACCCAGTGTAGGAGATTTACAATTAAGAAGAACAAAAATGTTTGCTTAGTATGATAATAAAAAAACTTCAATACGATTCGATACTTTTTTGAAATCTTAAGAATTACGAAAATAGCAGCTTGTGGAAAAACAATCAATTTTTAACGAAAAAAATAATTTCAATCAGATCAAGTAATAAGATGATCATAACAAAAAATAATTTTTCCGTATGATTGAAAATATTTCAAATTATGTAGTGTCTGAAAATGAACTGAATAAAATTGCTAGATATTGAGATATAACATTGATCAATCAGAATTAAAAAAAAAAAAAAAATACCCTTGCACCGCAACGAGGTACTTCGCAACACTGGGGTAGGCGATCTAGCACTTCAAAAAATATTTCACAACGCTGTCAATACAAATTGAAATATCAATTGAATTTTTACAAAATTTGTATTGCAAATTAAAGACTTTAAGCTATAAAAACGCTGTAATTGAAAAAATCGATTTTTTCAAGTTACAATCTTGAGCAGTAAATTGGAAATCGTTGAGTTTACATATTTTGAGACAAATTGATTTAGTCCATAATCGGGATAGTGGTGATTGAACAAGAAATTAATTATAATCGATATCAAGCAAACCTTTTTCATTTAGATAAGATAGAATGGTCAAATGGTGTATGGCGTTGAGGAGAGAATGAAGAGTAGCATAACCTCGAACATAATTTTTTCGAAGACGATTTGATTAAATGAATAACTATTTATTTCAACTATCCAACTGCTATTTTTGAATGAATCTAGTAATTTTTGAGAAAAATGTGTTGAATTTGTGCACTTTATCAATCTTGCAATAATGAACGTGCAAAAAAAGCGAACTCGGTGGTTAAGTCTTCTCTTAAGGAGAGGTTACCGACGAGAGGCATGAAAAATGCATGATCTCTGTGGAAATTTTTAAAAAATTTCAAATATATACTTTTTAAATTAGGTCTTAATGTATTTTTTTCTGCTATCAATGAAAAGTACCAAGTAGATAACAAGATAACCAAGTAGGCTCTAATTTTATTGATGAAAAAAAATCCAAAATGGCGGCGTCAGCGTCCGTCAAATAAGGCCGTGCGTGGCGTGTTTAGATCTGCGCGGGGCGCTCCTCAGCCCTGCCAGTTTATCTGACACAAAAAAGCCTTAAAAATTATTAAACTACATTAAATTTGGGGGGCCATACCGTTTTTCGAATTCAAAAAAACTTCTGGATAACATTTAAATATGAAAATACCCTTTTACCCACGTGTTCTAAATACTTTAAGGATGCAAATTATGTAAAAAAAAACCAAATCGAATTTTTCATCGTCATGAACGGTAACCTTCCCTTAAGCTCTGGTTTGCAAACAATTTGGATTACGCAAATTTCAAAAGTTCAAAATAAATCAGCCCGGATTAAAAAAAAACGCAGAAAGGATAAATAAATAAAAAAACAAAGACAAATTTGTTAAAAATGCAATTTTTCGTAAAATCTTGTATATTTGGATCTGATTTTTTTTTTTTTAATTTTTACACGAGCATTTCGAACAGCCTCGAGTATGGGAAATTCGATACGTTTATCGAATAAAAAATCATCGTAAATCAAATGCTTCGACTTTTGTTTTGGCTCTGCAACTTTCCCTCGATGCGTCAATTTTCCTTTCTTCTCAAAACTTTAATACACGTGTACAAACACATCGTCTCTCGCTAAATTGTCAAAAACTCTTCTGTCAAAATTGTCAATAATTTACGTGACTACATTGCATCACATCCTCGTTTTAAAAATGTTTTTTTCTTCTCTTATTGGACCATCCCTTGCATCCCCAACGATCACGTGGCTCGTTAAACGAACAATTATATTCATAAATATTCTACTAAATTCATTACAGCTTGAGAATCACTCTTTCCCTCTTTTTCTCGGTCACTTTCTCTCGTTGCACACGAAAATGCTCGTCGAAAAATTTTGCAAATCTTTGCCCCTTTCATCGTACATAATTCCTAAGATACGCCATGATGCTGGAAATTTCGAACGGAATCGTTTGACTACGATCTACGATCTCTTCGTTATTATCAATATTATCTACAACGTGCTTTTTTTCCTTCATCCTCTTCTTTCCTGTCTGCATTACACGGCGAGGGCGTCGAGACTCGAAAACCTAACGATTCAGCAGCTTTTCATCGATCCTCGATGAGTGGAGAAAGAAAAACGATAATTTTCCAAATTCAAAAACAAATTTACAATCTTAAGAATTAAAAAAAGACGTTGGAAAATTATTTTTCTTCTTCCTCCACTCAATGATAACTGAAGAAACAGCGAATTTCACGATATTCAACGAGATTCTCGACGCCTGTGCCGAAATCTCGTTTTTGCTCGGAAATTAAAAGAATTTTTTTTTCATATTTATAACGAGAAGTGTCCGAGCATCAACGAGATCGAAATGTCGCGCGATTACAAAGTATTTGGTAATACGGCGAGAGGCTTATAATCTCGTTTTTCTAAATATATATATATATTAGGGTGAATCGAAAAAACTAA
>JABMBS010026627.1:0-11410 GCA_018491695.1 Lissonota sp. PSUC_FEM 10030012 | reverse complement strand
CAGCTCTCTAGGACTCTATTAATATTTACTTTCAATATCTCTCGCACTCAGAATTTCCTGCCCTCAAATTAAAATCTCGCATATCGGGAAATTATGCCGGTTATTCCGAATGAAAAACTTTATTTGCCGTCTGGAATGGTCATTAACGCTGCCTGAATATTCGATATAATGAAAAATATTCTACTTAAAGTGAAACTTTATTAAAAACATGAAAAACCGTAACTCGATAATGACGCTGGTTTTCCCCAGCATCCCCAAGTAATTAATTGCATCAACCGTTGCTGCATTGGTGCCCCTTTAGCATCGCTATTTTCATTTTTTTTTTTTTTACATTGTGCATGTATGCAACAACACCGGGGACGCATTTTTTTCCCTCCGAGTACGGATACATACCACGTACGTGGTACATCCCCCTTCCCGGGTCTCTCGCGCAATGCACATCGTTCGCTCGCATGGCGCGCGGATAGCCCGCCATCGTGCCCAATTATGTAAATTCAGGATTACATAATTAAACAGTTACCATTGGTAGCAGTAGAATCAGCAGCGGTAGCAGCTATGGCTCTCAGATCGTGCAAACGGCCTCCCGGCGCTTGCACAAACTTTTGAGCTCGCGCTCGACTCGGACCTCAGAGCCGACGTCGAATTCGCAGCTATATAAGCGTTGAACATTGTTCCGGATGGAGCATTTGTCCTACGGGCAAACTCACCCGAATAGAATCTCTATGCGTGTATATATATGACGAGTTAAACTTCGTGCGAATGAGACAACGACTTGAAGAGGATTGAGCAAGTTAGACACCTTTGATTAAAATGAACATCGATACGCCCGAGGATGAGAAAAATGTTATGAACATAGTTAATAAATTGAATTGATGGTTTAGGATAAATTTAAGAGAAATAGGAGTTTTGTCCATTCTGCATTTTTTGAATCCCAAGATTTAATCATTCTTTTCTGTATCTTCATCGTGTATCGTTTTTTCACGCTGAGGAAAAGGATTTATTCACGGTTCTGGACACAATCGTATCAGTAAATTGAACGAAGCATTATCACCATAATCTATCACAGAACATTGGAAATCTCAGTCTTGAATGCAATAGTATCTTTGGTGTACGTACCGCAGAATAGCTGGAATTTCTAAACTAGGAATTGGCAATGGAAAACGTACTATTCATCAATGCCTACAAGATCAAACGGCCCAGTAGTATTAGAATCTCGATTACGATTGAAAGTCAAAGCCTTGCCATCTGTACGAGGAGGCAAGCGCGCAGCTCGATAATGAGTTGCGAATTAATTTGATATACCTACCCTCGACCGCAATCAACTTTAGACTCAAGATCGCTTTCAAATGTTTCCCGTTTTCCTGATGGCTCATCTGCATCCAACTTCACGGATAACTTTGCGTCCGGATATTCAAGTTCAATCTCCGGCTCCTTCGCACTTTCGAACGTTTCAATGACAAAAGTACGTCCCCTTTGATGAATATCGAGCATAGAGCTCCTATCAAAAGCAACTTAGTTGAGAAAGCTTCGTCAAATCAACAGATTGGGGATGATTTAAAAAAAAAAAAATTGCCAATTCTTTTTCTAGGATTGTGACTGTCAATACTCAACGCTGTTTACTAAGGAAAGAAAAATAATTTACGCACTTAGGGTATTTTGTACTTTGTACTTGAAGTACTTTACGGTACTTTGCCCAAAACTCTGATATAGATGGTTATTTTTGCACACGGTATTTTTTTTTTTTTTTTAATATTCTAAGTGAAACAATAATTTTATGTTGAAGTGATAAACGTTTTCAGTATTAAAATCAAGGAAATATGGATTACCGCCGATTGGAAAATGTGTACTGTCTGGACTTGCGTTTTTCATTTTGCACCAACGTTGATCCATCGTACGATCGGTGTGTGCGAATTTATGAATACTCTTCACTTCTCCTCGTCTGCGTGAAATTGACTCGACGCTCGCTTTCTTTACACAGAGCATTATATATAAGACACCCTGTTGGCCATCATATATACATGAAATCGAGGAAATATCGCTATGTCTGCAAAAGCTTAGACGTAATCTTCTCGCTATCTATATGATATACGTTTATCCGTGCTCTTGCCACATCGATATCCAAGTGAATGAAAGGGCGCAGTCATCGATACCTCATGTTTAAAATGGGGTAGATTACGCCCTTCTATCTTGTGAGAGACAATATATGGGACCTCTAGCGCCAATTCGGCAAACACTCCAACCTGATCATCTTGGATCTGATAAATAACTTATCACATTGTTGTATCACCGATAAAATAGGTGTAATCCATGTTATGATAGATTTTCATCAATTTTCAATCTTTAGAGGATCCCTCTATCAAAACTGATACGTATTTCCAATCAACTAAACAAATTTTATAACTTTTACGTGCAATATGTATTATCAATTGTCTTGAAGTCATAATTTATTTATTTTAAAAAAATTGTCAAGTTTTATTGGTGTAAATAGTAAATATATATCGAATGCAGAAATAAATTATAAATAACCTTGAGCTGTGCTAAAAAATGGATAAAAGTTATTGTATTTTTTCAGTATATATCTTTGTCATGAATGGAGTAAATATTGAAACGGCCCACTAATATGTTTATTAATATTGATAGTAAATTTGAGATAACGAGAATTACATTCTTCGTCGAGCTGGCATGGAATTGTCCATATAAATTTATATTCGTATCTATGTATAGACGTGTAGAAAGCTCAGAATTCGTCGGGGAATTGAAAGTGAAGGACTCGATGGGACCTACCCCGATAGAACGTACCAGGGGGCCAGACGGTTAATATTCAATGTTTGAGGAATACCGAAGCGAGAGTATTTGTGTAAACCCAGAAGGACGTAACAGAAGGGATGAGAAATTCCCAGTAGTAGCGAATCCAGATATATATACGTATGGATCGAAAAAGCGAGAGGATGGAAGCAGGATAAGGAAAAAGTAGGATGAGTCTCGAGGAGAAGGAGATTCAGCCAGAATAGTAGCATGCTGAATGGGCAGCAAGATCTTTTTTTTCGACCTATCTGTCTCATGAAAAGGAATTTTTTGAATTTATAGTAAAATTGATAAGACAGTTGTCATGTTAATCTTTGAATCCCACCACGATACTCTGCATTCTCTAATTGCAAGTCAGGATAAATTTTTATCAACAAAATACCATGAAATTATATTTCAATAACAATTTTTATCCGATAGTAGAATTCTAAAAAATGGTAAAATCTTATCACTAGTCTTGATTTCAATGAAGTTCCGTGAATATCTTGAGTCGCGCAAAAACAAAGGAGTCACTTTGAGCGTGACGAGCGGGACGAAGTCTCTTGGAGCGTGGGAGCGCAATAATAATCAAGTATATCAAATTTTATGCCGTATAAATAACTATATAGTACAGCCTCCCTCGAAACTTTGTCCCGACTTTTCAACTCCTCGAAACTCTGGCTTTGCTCTCATCTCCTTGACAATCCGTGTTTGCTCCCTTCTTTCGCACTTCAAAAGCTGATACTGCGCCGCGCTTTTCTTGAATCATTTATCAATCGAATGAAATAAACATTTTCGATACGGTATCAAGCCATGTAGACTCGATATATACATATGTACGACCGGTTCTTTCATACACTTTCGATGCGAAAGGACAATAATTTTGTTTAGATTCTTCGGTCCATTTATTTTGTTATGGCGTCTCAGGGACTCTAATCCACCATAAAATATTTTCTTCGACTCAGTTTCGAGAATACTGAAGTGTTTTTATTTTCGAGTTGGAACTACCTACATCAATAGACTTGAAAAAAAAAATGTATTTTTGCACGAAAACCATGGCTTAAGTCTGAAAACTCGTTAACTAACACTGTTAAACACTGTCAGGCATTGCGATAATTAACTAACCAAAATGGGAAACGAGCATTAGGAAAGGTTCTACGAAGTGTCGTTGAGGCCTCAGGCTGATTTCGTTTAAAGATGTACCTGAAGAAGATAAACCATAATGATTCAAGTGTAGTTAAGCATCAAAAATTGTAGAATCAGCTAATTGAATGTTGACCAAATCGATAACCCACATTATTGGTCAGCTAAACCATTTTTAGGTGACATTAGTTGTGCTAATCACTGAAATAGTTGCCATAAACATTCGGATGGTTAGGTTAAGCCACAAAAATTGTAGAGTCAGCTAATTTAATGTTCACCAAATCCATAACCAACATTATTGGTCAGCTCCACCATTTTTAGGTTAACTCAACAAACTCGTTTTCTTCGTGCAATTTAGAGTCTCCAAGATCTTCGCTTCAGTATGATTTCACAACGATAACCAGATGCTTTTAATTAGTTTACACTTCTATTGGACAAACTACCCACGAGGAGAATACCCTATATTCGTTTGATTCAGGCGACGTTAAGAACGCTCAATCAGAATTGGCAAGTTGAGTGCCCAAGGGGTTGGGTTAACTATAAGTCACCAAGAGGGTTTGCTAGTCGTCGCTCGGGCATGTATATAGCGCCAACGCGAATAAATGACGACAACATTTTCGTCCACTACCCTCCCGCTATTTCGTTCTATCGTTTCTTATACCGGTCACGATTAATGAGTGAAATGTAAAGGGGGTTCCTGAATGTGCTTGCGTATCCGCGAGAGCTGATCCTGCGCGCTCCTTTCGCCAGGATGATCGAAGAGAAGTCGTTTCTTCGTGGCGAGTTGCGCCGAGCGAGTCGTTTCTTTACGAACGTATGTACGTGTGTTGGACTGTGCGTGTTATATGCCCGTGCCGGTTCAACCGTGGTTCGGTTCCCGCTTGCAAAAGTGGACAGTTACTAATGGAATACACGGAATTCGCGGGCCATTAATGCGCGCTCATATAATGATAAATAGCGGGGCAATGCTTTAAACGATGATGGGTGAGGAACGCGCGCTGTTAACGTTCGTATATTTTTGGCGGATATTTGCACATTCATATCTGTGGATACACACAGATATATAGAATGCAGAAACCCCAGTGGAGAAATCGCTTAGTTTGCTGAATATTTTGATGCGAGCATCATCGTTCACGGATAAATTTGATGGTGGGTTGGATCTTCATGTACATCCAATACCTATAAATTTATATTTCAATCCACTTTTTATTAATTCAACATATCACGCTCAATAAAGGTCCTAGTGATTAAAAACTGAAATTCTAATTTCACTATCCGAAACCACTACAAAATCTGGGATAATTTTTAAAAATATAAGTATCTATTAATTGAAGTTCCAATTAACTTTAATTAAACTCCACCTACTGACCAACGTGCTCACGAAAATTACATCGGAAATTTTGACCACATGCTGGGCCTACGTCTTTCAGAGTGAAGGTGAGGATATCACTGATTTATCGACACTCGCATCGTCCTCGTCATCTCGAACGTTCCTCATTGTTTGCGTCATGTTCGTTATCGTTATCATCGTCGTAGGGTGCCCATGTACTCTACCACTTGTTCAACAGACCACTATTTGACTTTACGACGCTTCTATGAATCGGCTATTATAAATTTCAAACATGATGTTCAAGTTTACATCGTTGAAATGCAACCACAATATGTCCTTTCAAATTCATTCCCTTCAATAGTCTGTTATTGAAGTAAAGAAATCGTTGAAAGGTTTTTCAAGCATTGTCGGGACAGGACGTTGACTAAATGTCAAAGGAAACGCTCTAAATTTTCATTTTTCAAACCTCTGAGTGTATATTGTCAAATAGACTTGGACCCGCTTAATTCCCATCTGAAAATGACGTATTAACGACAGACAAAGTCGGCTAGAAAATCGATCAGAGCTGGGCAAAGTACCGGAAAGTACTTCAAGTACAAAGAACAAAGTACCGTAAGTACTTGAAGTATCAAATACTTGATACATACTTGACTTAAAAATACTTGACACATGCAAAAGTACTTGGTACTTGTACTTAAAAAACATCTTGAAGTACTGGCCAAATACTTGAAAGTTTAATTACAATACTTGAAGTACTTTTGAAGTACTTCAAGTACGTCGCAAGTACCGCGTACTTCAAGTACTGCCCAGCTCTGGTTCCTGGCTTATCAATAGTATTCAAACGACATACCAACTGCTTCGGGTAAGGAACAACTCTGAAACCAGTTTTCCTTCATTTACCAGATGTAATATCCATTTTTACGTACCTGAAACAAAAATAAACAAACACTTCTATGAGTCTTGTCGATATAAACCTGCGGGCTTGTAACTTAATAACTCCAGCCAACTCCGATGATTGATAACGGAGACAATGGAATGTTATGCTTTATCTTTAGTTTTGAGAATGAATCAACGATATTTAAGAGCGATAAAATAGAAGCTTGAAATATATGAAGGCTTGAGAAAGTCGACATCGCCGGATGAGTAATACTAATGAGTATCGCCATTAGAGACTAAAGATTTTCATCGTGGTATTCACATGGTCATTCGGCGTGGACACGCGGAGATTACCGCTTCCGTGGCATTGGAAATTGCACATGTACCCACGTACAGTGTGCACTGTATACTTATAAATACACCAGTATGAACTGTATGTACTTGAGTAAACGTAGTATGCACCTGTCTACGATCACGACACTGCGTATGCGCTAATGAACCTTTGTTACACACGTGTTTGCGCGCCATTTGTACCGGCAAATGTGCGACGCCAATTCAGGCTCTACATGCCCACAACGAATTCCACTTTATACCCGGATAAATACCACGATTACGCTGGACAATGTAAATTTCAATGCGGTTTGTCGCAAACCGAATCTTGGACATTTTATTATATGGAGAACGGTGCACACGTAGCAATAATATGTTCAGAGAACGTATTTCGAATATCTCGACAGTTGTCTTATGATAGTTTTGGGTTAGCCCAAGGGACTCCCATGCGCTCTTAAATGGCCCCTATTTTTACCGCAACGGGTCAGTGCCACTGATGTTCTTACGATGTCCGAGGATTTGCTTAAGGATATCTCCAGGACGTCTCTTGGACTGCCAACACAGCAAAGTAGAGATATCGATAAGATATTATAGAGACTTCATTAAGACGTCACCAAGATATTGTTAAGGTACTCTCGGTTACGATAGGATATCTTCAAACCATCCTACATTCTCGGGTAGAACAATATCATACTGGTACCTCCACCATATGACACGAATGGGACTGTATCGGGATGCTCCTGGGATCAATTTTGCTGTGTGGGTATAAGGGTTGCCCTCTTGACCATGGACATAAAAATGGAATTGCCTTCCACTGACCATTAGAAGTGAAGCTATACTAAAAATGAGACCTTTTGGTTGTTTACTGTCTATGGTACATTATTGTTATTGTTTCGGGCGATTGAAGAGCGACCATCCACGTTCAAGCTTGTACTGCGTAAAATAACGGAACCCTACACATGGATGTTCTCCCAACGGAATGCTTGAAAAACAGTATGGAAACGGTCTCGAGACTGACATTAGCAACGGGGATTATTTGATTCGTTCGAGTCTTAGGACCTAATGCGTGTTTCCCTGCCACTTGAATTCCCAGGTCGAGTCCACCCCAAATCCCTTGAAAAACACCAATTAATAGCCCTCTGGGTTGAGTGGTACGTGAGAATGAGGGTGCGAAATGGGGGTGAGCGAAGCGAGAAAGAAGGAAAAAACTGTTCACGGTGCAGAAAGACGAACAGTGGAGGAGCTCGGGGTCCGAGGAGTTTCTTCAGATAGCCAAAGGACCGTTTTAGCCATAGTCTTTTTAATAGCCGAGGGTGAACTGGACAAAGAGAGATATCGAGAGTTGGAGAAATGGAGATAGACGGATGGGAAGATAGAAAAAGGGCGTTTGAAAGATCATTGGGTCAAGAGCCAAGGGATCATCGGAGCAGAGACCTACGGTACTTTTGGAATTAGCAGTAGGTCTTTCTATCTTTATCACTTTTTACGAAATCAATACGATGATGATATTTTGGAACAGATCAAATCGTGTAGAGATCGGATTAGATAGGACAATCAAACTTGAGAATCTGTGAGACTGAAAGGGAGGATGGAGGTTAACATAACCTCAAAATCTTTCTAACTAATTTCGAAGGTAGGATCAACAAAGTATAGGGGCACTGCCCGAGTAATTAATGAATGTTGGACATCCCACTATTCTTTTTCAATGCATTAAGTCATTCTTGAAAAACAAAAATGACGAGAAAATATCCAAATATCGAAAATTAAAAGAATCAGCAATCGTTACAATGATTGGCGTGTTGTATGCGGACAGATTGTAATGTTCTCAAATTCCAAATGGTAAACCTGAATAGAAGCTGAAGAGAGATAAAATAAATAAAATAAAAAAGGGCGAAACATGCGATGCGGAATGGTACCATGGATATGAAAATAGCCGGAGTCCCACCAAATCCACATCTCAACTTCAATCCGACCGTATTTCGTGTATTCTGACCTTACAAATTGGAACGAATGGATTTGAGTTGGCGTATTACGACCCTTACGACCCTTGAATCCAAATGCTCGCTCCATCCAACAAGAGATAAGAAATTGAATTTATCAGCCAGAGAAGTCAGGAATAAAGTATAACAAGTTGCAATTTAGAGTATTTTATATAATAAATCACAGACTTGGATGAATACTCTCTTTTTCTATCAAATTTAAAGTATTAGTGAATCGTAGTCACGTTTCGCTACAATTAAAACGTTTTGGGTGTAAATCGAGATGGTCTCTTTTTTATATTGATCTCAATACCGTCCACGAAATAAACAGATCAATCTCAGCGGAAGAAAAGCTGACTCTTTTAATGCAAAGTTGACTAATTCATGGTTTCATAAGCACTCGAACGCGCATCTACGCGGTAAATATGGGTAGTGAGCAGCTGCTGTCTTCGCGAGATTTTGATACGCCGGTAAAGTAACACCGGCATAACCGCGGAGTTGGAGTTGGCGTAAACGGAACGTCTCACGTGTGTTTAACAGTTCACGCGAACCTGAATATCTTAACTTGGTGCGAGGGAAACTTTGCGTGAACAAACTATCTGTCTGCGACTACCGCCTGGGGATCTTAGACCACCTGTTTCAGCACAAATTTTCCGCAGAATCCAAGTGCTCCGGTGCGAATGCGATACAGCAGTAGTGAGCGCGGGATCGTTGAGGGTGCAATCAGAGGAAAGTCATGGGAAATATTATCATTACCGTCTCGACTACAACAGCGAAAGTGTAAAGTGAAAACTAAACGAAGAAAACATCGCAAAGACCCACATGGGTATACGTTGAATTACCACGAACGGGAGGGAACTAAAAATTACTTAAGGCAGTTACTCTAGAAATTTGAGGAAATTTTGTTGTTTCATATTCTGAAATTGAAGGCCTTTAAAATATTATCGTCAACTTTAATTTTATTTCCTCTAAACTCGTACAGTCTTCAAATGTGTATAAATAAGCTGTGAAAAATAGATGGTTAAATATTTTTTGATTTTTTGATATTTAGTCTAGGAAATACCTGAGGTTCAGTCCTTCACACTAAAATAATACCCAAATTGCTGAAAATTTCTCAAACTATCGAGGTTCGGGAAAAAAATGATTTCCTTCAAGTAACATCGGTAACTGAGGGATTCTGAAAAAAAAAATACAGGTGCCAAAAAGAACAGCTGATATACAGTGACCCATAATTGTAATGGGATGTGGGTGAGTGCTTTCGTGAACATTCATCACCGGCACATTTTTCCACTTTTCGTTATACTAAATACTGGCTTCGCATGTTTCTACTTTCCACATCCACGTAGCACACAAACACACACACACACACATATTCACGTTAACATTAAAGTATAAATTCATTCCCGAAACGCGTGGAGTCACATGGGGTGTAGAATAGAGCCTCCGGGAGACGCCTATTTTCACCACTACAAATCATTCGGTACCCACCGCGACGAGAGAAAACTGCCGGTTCCACGGTCGGTAGCACAAACGCTCACGACTCATAATATAGGTACGCTCGTACGTAGCGAGCGCATATAGCGCACAAGCCCGCTCGTAAATCCATTAACAGATTTAGGGGTCGCCCATAAAGTGCCGAGCGTGTTCCTTCTTCATTTTTCATCGCGCAACCGCGGAAAACTTATCGCTCCCGTCTTACATTTACATACGTACGTACATACTATAATTCATCGAAATACTGTACGTATAACATACCGGGGGTTCGTGTGGCTTAGGCATGTATAGAACCAGCTTCGGCCCCAACGTAAACGCAAACCATCCAAGGACCAACGATAACTTCAATGACGACGGTTGAGCTTGGAGAATATGCTACGTCCTGCTTTTTTGTACGGTAACAATGCGATATTTTTATGGATCCGATTAACCATACATGAACAAAAAGTCAGTAATCATTCATGAACAACATCAGTAATAATTAGTACTGGAGTTAAACGTAACTTGCCTACCTCCATAAATCTTGATCAAGTGACGCGATAATCCATCTAAATGGTGTCCATGTCTTAACAGGTTACTAACTATTACTGATAGCCAAAAAGATCAGGCCAATCATCTATCGTCGTTAATTCGTCAGCATAATCATTGTATCGTATAAAAACGTTCCAGCATTGGAATCGCCGAACATTCAGGGTTTTTTTCTTCGTCGAAAGCGGCAACTTTCATAATGTACACCCGCATATTTTTTTAATGAAACGTTTTGTACTTTTTTTTTCGGCGAGAAAGAGTTTCACATCAGTTTGCTGGCAGTTTCGATTCGTGAAACTGGAACGCTCGTTGTTACATGCAGCAGCAAAAACAGGGCAACAGTAACACGGCGCAGTAATAGAGAGGGAGAGAATGGCCTCACGGTCTCTCCCGACCATTGAGGATCTCTTTCACGGCCTCATTATACATGGCTCCGCCCTCGTTGATTGCAATTTCGGCCATGCCGTTTCATCGTATAACCGTAAGAGCCGGTGGATGTGGGAAGAACGGGTTGATTACAACTTCGAGGCATCGAATCCTCTTCGCAATGCGGACTGAAATTCGCCCACCATTAACACCATCGAATTTCAATAATAGATAAAGAATAATATGGTCGGAGGAAGGAGAAGCGCCATTCGGGATGAGATTACAATTTGGATCGAAACAGTAAAATTTGCCTCACTATAAATGAGATACAAATGAATTGAAATTAAATTTAAAAGAAAAATGTTGTCGTTTTTTTAACTTCTTTAAAATATTGTAGTTTAACATCTTGTTTTAGAATTTTAAGTTAAGAACCTGAAAATTGACTGATTGTGAGTTACAGCCAAAAGAAGTTTAGTCGGAGCAGATAGAAGACCGGTTAGAACCAACTAAAACTTTAATCGTGTTTTTTTTCAAAATGGGTTTTTTCCGTTCTTGTGCTTTTTTTCTATCTGCTGTGGTG